>JAZEWT010000012.1:18773802-18811825 GCA_036362905.1 Mordacia mordax
AGTCTTTTGATGATTGGATGAAACCGGAGTATTTATTTTTAAAACCCATGGAGATACGGGGAGAACATGCAAACGCCACTATAGACAGATACCCCGGGCCAGAAATCGAACTCAATTATTCTTGCAACTCATTATGCCGCCGTGCCATTTGATTTGTTGCTTTTGTAATGTTGATGACACTTGTCACTTGTAAATGGGAACCTCCTGGTTTCTCAAGTTCGTAGCAGGTTAAACACTCCGAGGACAAATGCAGCTGAGAGGATGAATTAAAAAATTATAAAAAAAAAAAATTATGTAGAGGGACATACATATACATCGGGCGCATTTTTTACCATAAAAGCAAAATTTGAAGTTTAGTGTGCAAGATTGTTAGAGTAATAATGTAATTAAACTGGACTATTTTTCCCAGTACTCTACTTGTTCTGACATTGTGTGAACTAACACAAAATGTCAGAACAAGTTGCCTCTGTGTCAACTGATCGTTGAATATTGCGCCTTGACAAGCATGCCTAAAAATACCCAGAGCCATTGCTGACTCTACAACCCAATGAGCCAACATCAAAGTCAGAAGTTCTCAACTGGGATTACGTAAATATTTAGGAGGGTGCAGGTATTATCACGGTGTCCATGAGAAGCTGAGGTTGGCAGGAGTCGAGGGGCCCACCAAGACACAGCAGAATCCACGATTGCACCGGTGCACCGGAACTCTTGCCTGGGCCCGTCGCCGCTCTGTGTTTCACCCGGACACTCCGGCTGTTGATATCTGTGTTTGGGCAGCAGGAATTGATTTATACCGAGGTCTGATGGTGGTATTGCTTTGGTCTCTATTACAGTTTACTGCTAAATTGTGTCAGACCTTGACCGACTGAAAAATGTGTGGATTTCACAGTCGTGGAAATCCTACCCACATTCTCTGTTCCAGTGACCAAGCTGGGCTGATTTTATTGAAGGCTCAGACAGGACTGTGTTGTTATGTCTGTAAATTTCTGTACTTTTCAACTCTGCTTACAATAACGCGCACCATCTATGAATACAACCAAATGTGCATATTTTCGGGCGTATTTTGCAAACAGGCCTTGAGATATTGTTGCGCACGGTATTTCAGGGATGCTGAGCGACTGTAAATAGTTTGCACAGTGTCCTTGCAATCCGGAGATTTGTGGATAGGTCTCAAGGTGGGAAGTTGAAACACTGGTACGAGTTTGTCTAAAATCCTTCTACCCTTGCTTGTCCTGCCAGCAGTATAAATGGACTCAATATATTTTTGTCTGTAAGTTGCGTGTGGTGAGGTTAAGTGGGGGGGGGTCTCTTCCACCTCTTCAAAGATGTTTGGGCTCTCGGAAGCGTGAGCTTAAGTTCCCTCGAGGGACTCTAGAGCTCCGCCAAGTGGACACATTTCCATCGGCAGTGCATGAAGCAACCAACTACAGGTCTGCACCTTAATACCTTTTGTATTGTATAACAGTGCAATGCAGTAAAGAAATGCACTGCATTGCAGTGTTATATAATATAAAAGCAATGCAGTGGAGAAATGTTACAGGAGGGGAAAAAAACCTGATTTGCAACAACACTTTTGAGTCGAGGTTTGAGAATGTTATATTTACTCACGTAAATATATTAAATATCCGAGACGTGCTTTGCAATGTCTTATGGCCATTTACACTAATTACGTGGCTCTTAGGCCACATTGTTATCAAAAGGACACGTGACACACACACACGCACTTCAATGCCGTTGGTTGATGTCATTTGTGGTGTGTGAGGTTGTGCGTGGGAGTCGAGGATGATTTTGAGTAATGCCCCCGCGATTTTTTTTTTTGCCGAGCACCGGAATTTGTGAAAAACCTTCGAGCCACAACGGATCACACGTAATTGTGTGTGTGTAGGTGTTGATGTACAAGTGCAACTGGTCTGGCACAAGGACCGTGGCGACATCACCGCCACTTATCTGAGAATGGTGACTCTTGATGGTCATTACGGTGCGAACGTATGCATCACTGGCGTCTGTGTGCGCGTGTTCACCGCGAGTGCATGCTGGCACGTGTTTTAGCGATGCCCTCTGTCTCTCTTCAGGGTGCTGTGGTACACGCGCGTGCTCTTATATTCTAGAATTCTACGGTGACACCGTGGGTGCGAATGGCTTGTTAGCTAATGGAAGCTTTTTGTTCCAATCATAAATGCTGTCATTTGCTTTTTTCCCTTGCTTGTGCCTTAACAAAAAAAGATATTTGTTGGCCCTGTTGAATACATGTGGGGTCTTTTGGACGATTACAGATGTCCTTGTGGACAAATGCACCCTGTCCCATGTTGTTGACGCGTGCCCATTAACTCTCCTCTCTGGTGGCCTTCGAGCTTTTCAACACTGGTTATGGCAGCACCTTGAGTTGCATGGTGGTGTTTGACATGAATTGAAACACCTTCAAGAAACCTGTCGATACGGTGGGGTGAATTGAGTACAGTAGACTTAGGTGAAATCAATACCGTAAACATTAGCTTTATTGTGTCAAGCATATAATATTATTTTTTTCATTCAATTGTGCAAATACATTTTCTGAAAGCTGCAGCTACGATATTTAAACAGAGCACAAGATTTAAAGCAGTGCTGATCGTTTTTTGTAAACCCTAAACAGCCTGATCCATTTCCACATTGGCTGATATTTTAGAAATGTTAAAACAATGGATATTGCTGCAGATACTATAATCTCCATCCTCCAAACAACTTGAAAATTTTGGTGACATCCTCAATTGACCTTGGGTACAGAAAGGGGCATTCCTTCTGTGTCTCTCATACCTCAAATCACTGCTTTATACTCGCATCCTAACGATCATCCGCTTTGCTCACTCGAGGCCACGTATTATCATAAATTTAATAGTTGTTTCTCGTGTTAAATTTATTTGCATAGTTTGCATTATCCAATTGCTGGTCTGGTTTTAAAAATAAATAAATGCGTATACAGTATTGCGGTTGAGCACCATTCTGACATGTGACTATTCATACACGTCAGCCCGGGTCATTCAACAGACATTGCTGTAATTGTCCATCCTTGATTTTACGTTCTAGTGCCGTTGTTGTCGACTTGCCATTCTCTCCGCAGCTCTGTGCAGCGCTTTGTGACCCTCGGGTGAAAAGCGCTCTATAAATGCAATTATTATTCATATCGAGTTCGAATGCAGCTGATGCATGCAGAGGTGTCATCCCTTGAACGCTGAGAGATTGCTTGATGTGTTTTGACACTGCTTGTAGAGGGATTAGACTGGGGCTGTCGATCCATAGATCCACTCATCTCATCTATCTCCTGCTCATTGCCACCCAGTCTCGACTCTGATCTATGCTATCACATTATACAAAGTACCAGCAATCCAGCTACCCATTTTCAATCACCTTGTGCGTTTTATTTTAACATCTGTTTTTTTTCTCTGACCTTGACAGATCGTATTGTGTAGATCCCCATTCCGGAAACTGATTGCGAAAAAAGACAACGGATGCGATCTGTACTGGTGTAGGTTTTCACGGCTCAATGTATGGGAATTGCTCTCCATAGCTGTTCTTTCGGGATAGCTGTGTCAAGTGCTTCTTCCCTCTCCTTCGCGACGTTTCACCTACCACAGTAGAGGCATTATCAGGCGTTTCTGATTGCTTCAGCTGAACCGTGTTGCGCCATGTATCCGCAGCGTGCTGAGAATGTGCCCTGTGTGTTGCTCAGGCAACAGAAGTCAGTTGTTTCTACCACACGCCTGTAAAGTCCCATTATTGCTGCCGGAACGTCAAGTATTACGTTGATCTGTCATATCTTAATCGACTGAACCAGCTCATGTCATTGTAAAGTAACCGCATCCGTTTCAGTAGTTTCAAGGAATATATTTCTATTTTTTTCAAGTAAATAATTTTACTGTCACGAAGAGTCCAGACGTTAAGGTTTACTTTGATTGGGCTCTCCTTACAGTTGGACTCATGCCCTAAACAGCCGAAGGGAGCCATCTCCCTTCCATGGATGACCTTAAATCTACTTTTTACTTGCAGATCCTTGGGGATGGTTTGATATATTAAGAGGCCTCGTGCATGGCTCGAAATTTGCTTTGGTAAATATTTACAACCTGCCTCTCCCCTTCCCCCGCCACCTTGGCATTGCCATTCTCAAAGAGATCACTCGCCTTCTCAAGAAACACGCTCGGGACAACGTCATCATAGGAGGAGACTGGAATTTATCATGTTACCAGCTTTGAACCAAGATTCAAAGCTGAGAATAGCAATGCAATGTTCCCTCGGAGATCAATTAACACAATTCCCCAGCAAATTACATTAAAATATCCCCAGAGAACACTTTACAGGAACGAGTATGGATTTCACACCTCTTCAGAGGTCACAGAACAGATATATTCCGAAATTGAAAGATTATCTGAACTTTAAAGTCTAAATGAGACTCCTGCCAGACCTAAAAGGCACGCATAATGATAATAAATAGCAAGCACTCAATGGATTTCAGTTTTTCCCAAGTGCAGATGTTAAAACGCACAAATTGTGACAATTGGATTGCAGTTCATGAAAGCATGCAGAGTCACTCTTACTAATTACGCATGAAGTATAAACATGTTTGTAAGATCTCCGAACTGCAGATCTCCCCAAGTTCCGCTTAATATTGTTCGAGGTACTTTCAAGGCCTTTCTCAGGGGCAGCTCTGTATCAGTTGAGGTACAGTGAGAGACACGGGCCTATTGACAGGGAAGTAAGTGGACTCCAGGGATTATGTGAGCAATGCAGGACACTTCCAGTGCAGTGGTAAGGAACATTAGGAAATGGAAACCTTGTTTGGATCAGTTGCTGATGAAAGAGTTTTTGGTGGCCACCGATGAATCTAAATTGTTACAAAATATCTTTTCAGGCTGTTGGACCCAAAAGGAGAATTAGACAAGTACTTGTGAATTTGTCCGAAAATAAATCCGCAATGCCAGGAAAATTACCTCCAGTTCCAGGAATTTAATGACGTCATAGTACATTTGATGTCCGGAAAATGTTGACGTTGGATAACTCTACGGTTGCCTTCCCCCGATCTGACCAATCTGTGATTTTCTCTTGCCTCGAAGTCACTCCCTTTAAACAAATAATTTTGACATTGAACGAATATTTAGCGTATTATGAATGCAATTTTATTTAAAATCATAACCTGTACTGCATGTGGTTCCTCGTTGGCATTGAAAAAAACCCAAGATTTGAACCTTCCAGAGGTACCAGACAAGGTTGCCCCTTTTCCTGATGGTTGCCACTCACTGCTGTGTGTGTGCATGGTGAGAAGCACTGTTGATCTGCACCTGCTCATAAACACGTCGTCTTTACTTTATTTGTTTAAACAATAATATAATTTTTTTGTGTCCTTCCTTCATTTATAGCCATTATTTAACTAAATTGCTCTATTATGATGTTGTTGACACGCCGTTCTCGCCGTAACTCTGTGCAGCGCGTTGTGGCCCATGGGTGAAAAGGCACTTTTGAAAAGACATTATTATTATAATTAATGTTGGATGAGCCCCAGGCCATCGCCTTTCACTCGAAGGAATATCATTACGGGATTATCCTTAATGTGTCAACATGAATGATCCCCCCCCCCCATGGCAGGTATAGACCCGGAGAAAATCAATGATAGCACTACTCCCCATTATTGTGCGCTATGCCCAGGGCTCGGCATGTGCGTTGATAAGTCCGATGCAAATGAGTCCGATAACGCTGCCTCTGACTTCCTTTTTCTTCTGAGATTAACTCCAACTTGGGGCATGCATTGTGGTGATTGTGGTGAACAATACTTTTGGTTCAAATTACCAATAACCGTTGCGGCTTTATAACATTATTTACTAGTCTTGCGGGAAATTAAGAGTACTCTTTCTGCCTGGAACGAAATTCCAATTATATTAATTAGTCAACATTAAGCCCACAGTGATGGTTATATTACCATAACTACAGCATTGCATATACTTGCAACTATCCCAATTCATTCGCCAGGCTGCTTTCGTAAGCAGCTCAGATCTTCGGTTTCTGCTTTGATAGGGCATCCCAAGGTCAAAGTTCTGACATTACCTCGTTACAAATCTCCCATGGTCTGGCCACTGCCTGACTTTAGTAGCGATTTTAATTCCGACGGAAACCACCACCATACTCAACTGGGCTTATCACTACGCAGGTTTCCGTCTAGAATTACAGCGAATCAGGGTCTCGTGAGAATTCAGGATATTCCATGCTGACCGGCTTCTAATCGCATATTAGTGCTCATGCTTACTACCGGGAGGGAAGCTGATTGGTGTTACCCCCTTTCCTAAACCCATTTTCTTACATCGGGGCAAAGCTGAGCGTCACTAACAAAAGTCAGGCTCACTGAACAAATTACTATTTTACCAAATGTTGTTGGTGAGACCAGTTCCTTTTTCTTAAGTTCCTTTAATCAAGGGGGCCCTCCCTTAAAAGAAATCTATATTATATAACAGCACGATGTTCTGTGGAAGGTAATGTTTGTTTACGTGGCATTACGGTACAGAAGCCCTTGTACTTATTTAATCACCCAGAATGCTATACTACAGCGCGAACGCATTAAGAGATTATCATAGCCTTCATTTAACCAGGAGATGAAATAAACCTTCATGCTTCTTTTTTTTTCAAGGGCAACTGGGTTACATCGAGACATGTGGTGGATTCTACGACAAACTGTTTTCAAAAAGAGATTGCAGGCTAAAAAAAAACCTAGATTGTTGCGTGATTGTCATTGTCATTGACTAACCTGATTATTATAGCTCGCAAAAGTGATGACAGTGACATCAGCCTGGCAAATAGAGCAGACAGCAATTAATTGTAAATCGCTTATAATGATTGGGGCTGCTGCTGCTGCTGCTGTGGTGTAATCGCTGGCACACTGAACCTGCAATCCATAGGTCACTGGTTCAGTCTTCTGGAATAGCAGTTGAAACAGTGGTTTCAAGTTTCTCAAAGGCCCTTCCCGTGTCTAGGGAGCAGTCTCAGTGGGTACGCCATCGTAAGTCGACCCCGGTCGTGTGTGTGTGAGGTCTGGGGGCGGGGAGGGGAGTGTAGGTTACTCCCCCTTCTTCTAACATGTCTGGCCGGCATAGAAGAGTAGGCCAAAGTACGCTTTAGTCGGGTTCTCAAAGATTACTCGAGTGGATGTCCGTTTTGCCGAGTATGAAAGTAACTTATATTTCTTACCAGTGCAGTCGTGTCGCAACCTCCTTCCCACCTGTCTCTCATCTCATTGTCAGAAACCGCTTAGTCCTGTACAGGGTCGCGGTGAGCCGGAGCTTTTCCCGGCAGACACAGGGTGCAAGGCAGGGATATACCCACGATGGGACGCCAGTCCATCACCGGGCACTGCGAGCAATTTAGTCTGCAAGCCAATTAATCTATGCAGCAGCATGTTTTTTGGACTGTGGGAGGAAACCGGAGTGCCCGGCGAAAACCCACGCGGACACGGGGAGAACATGCAAACTCCACACAGAAAGGCACCCGAGCTGAGATTCAAACTCAGGACCTATTTTGCTGTGAGGCGACAGCGCTGCCCACTGGGCCACCGTGCCGCCCCTTCCCACCTGTCGTGTATTGAAATGCTTCAGCCACCTTCGGACCGGTATGCCACTCCGGTCCATACCGGCGTACTTTCACCTCTTGCCTCTTACCAGCGGAAGCAAACAGCCGCAGGGAGGGCACCTTCGCCTATTACGGCGAAGACCGCCCGCGGTGTCGTCGCCGGCGCCGCGCAAGTTACGCAGCACGCCTTGCAAAGCGGCGGTTGCTTTAAATCCCCAGGCGGCACCGCCGATCAGCTGGACTCAGGGGTGGATACGAGGACGGACACGGATACGGACACGGCGGCGGCGGCGGCGGCGGCGGGCGACGCGGACGAGGAGTCGGGCCCCTCGACGCCGCGCCGAGGCCGGGCCGCCCTCGCGATGCCCTCGCGCATCGCGTGCGGGGTGAGTGTCGAGTGATCCCACCGAGCACGGTCGTCAAACACGCACGCGTGGCCACAATACGATCGGGCTCTCCAGGTGAGTCCTCATTTATTCATGATCAGCACCTGCTTCGGGTCTCGGTGACCCTTGAACCAACACGGGCAGGCACACGGCATGGCTATACTCCAGAGAGGACGCCAGCCCCTATGTATGTGGGGGGTAAATGCCTTACTACGCGTGCTGACTCCACGGGAGCTATCTGGCAATGATAAAAAATGGTGTGGGCAGTATATTATCGGCAAATCATTTATTAAAGGTGAGTCAAGCATTTAAACGTTATTCTTTAATTTTTCAAAAACTGTTGCTTTGTCATGGCAAAACTTACTTTGCATGAAATTGTCTTCATCATATAGGTTGCCCAATATATAGCTATGCGTATGTTGAAGGAAATCTTTGCAGTGTACTTATCACGCTAAATAGTTAAGCAAAACTTGTAGCAGAGAAATTACAGTAGAAATGACAGATTGACTGAGGACATTGACATCCGTTTAAATCAGTTTACCGGTGTAAACTATCTTTTAATGGCTGGTTTGGATTACACGAGAACTTCTCTGTTACCACCTCCAGTTACGATTTATCCGCAGCACCTTTCGAGTTGTTTGGAAAATGTCATGACTTGTACCCTTATTCTTCCTATTATCCATAACGATCGGCGCTTCTTCCCGATCCACCACTGTGGAACGGTCTCGCGTTATTTTTACACGCGGCACCAAACGTAATTTTTCGTGTGAGCTAAAGAAGCCAAGATGTCGCAGATTCGGAAGAACGACGTGGCCTCCTGATTCCTCATTGACATTTGGACATTTAAAAGAACAATCCTTTACCCAGGGATAAAGCACGACCTCGTCACCGATGCATTCAATTTCACCGTAGGTCAACTCGTTAGTCAGTGAGGGCTGATGAAGGCAGGGATGGCGAAGTAGAGTGCAAGAATCAATCTTACTTCACTGCCCCCTACTGGAATTAACTTGGCGGCACTCTGGAAATAAAAGGTAAAATCAAATTAATAACATGCCTAAAATGTGTTTCGCATGAGTCTCCCAGCAATATTGTTTTTAAGCAAGGAAGTCAAGTCAGTGCGCTGTGTGTGGCTGTTAAAATTCCTTCCACATTGCGCGAAAGAGCGTGCAGGATGTTCTTGGCGTGCGAATTCAACTATGCCAACAGTTGTACTGTAGAGTTCCATGTTCACTTACATTTTTCAACATGCTTGTGGAATTGTCTTCTGAAGTTTACGAACATGCCAATTTTACCGATTTGTCCAGTATTGCGATGAAGTGCTAGCGAGTAAGTTAACCTTAAAAGCATCGTATTCACAGATGAAGTCAATATATCTTCAGCAATGCCACACTCGACATTTATGAGCAAAAACACATTTAAACAGGAACAGTGTGGAATGCCAGGCAAGGAACAATAGACTAAAAAGAAAGGTTTTTATGCACAACGTGAAGCAATGTGCAGCTAGATTCAATTTCAATAAACAAACAGGATAACTTTTCATCATGCAAAATCAATAAGCTCTTTAGTTTAACTTGGTTGTTCAGACTGGACCCTGCAACAAATTTGTGGCCACTTTTCTGTAATGGCCACTTAGCCAGAGAATATGAATTAATCAGTTGAGACTGCTGTGTCTGGTGTGCATTTAGAGAAAAGCTAACTGGGCGACATCTCATTGTCAGAAACCGCTTAATCCTGTACAGGGTCGTGGTGAGCCGGAGCCTATCCTGGCAGACACAGGGCGCAAGGCAGGAATATACCCATGATAGGATGCCAGTCCATCACTAGGCACTGCGGGCAATTTAGTCTGCGAGCCAATTAACCTATGCAGCAGCATGTTTTTTGGACTGTGGGAGGAAACCGGGGTGCCCGGCAAAAACCCACGCGGACACGGGGAGAGAGAACATGCAAACTCCACACAGCAAAGCACCCGAGCCGAGATTCGAACTGGGGACCTTCTTGATGTGAGATGACAGCGCTATCCACTTGGCCACCGTACCGAATGGGCGACATTTCATTGTTTATTGGTTGAGTTTTGCAGAACCACACCCACTGTTTTCAATGTCTCTCTCTCACACACACACGACGTCCGCGAAATGTCCACCGGTCCTCGTTTGCTGCGGTGAGTGTAATAGACAGATCACGTTTGGAAAGCAATCGGCATGCACGCTGCCCAGATAATCAACACCGGTGCAATGACTATCATCGTTGAGCTCAATCAGCCAGAAGGTCCGTTCCCTTTGTTTTCATTGTAGCCCATCAGCAATTGGGACGGATGTGAGCCTTCACTTAAAATGAATGCCATTCGGTTATCGCGCTGAGTTAGCAATATTTCCACCGCTGCCATCCTCCCACTGCCGCGGAACGCTCCACATCTGCGTTTCCGCCGATGTTTTACGGTGGATGAGCGTGACAGGCGCTGTCTCCCTTTGCATCCGGACAACTGCTGCTGCGTTGAGGAATGACGGCGCTTTTGGCTAAAGCGGTTGTGAGGATGTGGATGGTGGAGGGGTTTAATACAGACGTTAGCTTCGTAAAATCCCTCCGTGCGGTTTAGGGCAGGGGGTGGGTCGTGTCCTTGCTGTCCCTGAATGCAGCAGCAGCCTCACCCAGCCACTCGCCCTTTAGTAGCAGCATGGGAATTAAGAGATATGGCTGTTGTTGTAATAACTACATTATCTTACTGAATACAGCACTGCACAAAGGGTCACGTTGTTCCCTTGTTTCATTAAAATGAGAAATGCATGTGTTCCCCCAAGCCTTATGTAATGTTGCCTAATGATGCAATATCAGTGGTTAAATTCCTCCTGCTCATAAACATCAACGGCATATAGCGATAGTGGCACATTGATCACATCTGTCCCTCAGAGAAAAACACCCTTGTGCCCGAGGTGGGTTGATTGACTTTGCATGTGGAATTTGTATGTTCTCCCCCTGTTCTGCATGGGTTCACTGCTGGCTCTTCTGGTTTCTTCTCATAACTAAAAAAAAATAATTCATTGGCTGATAACATAAAAACATATAGGGTGTAGTGTCTGGCAAATGTTGGCGTCAGCTAACTACCTGACTGACTTCCCCTTACCTCGTCCTCGTGTAGTTTCCTCGCGCCCAGCAGTCGTTTTCTCCAAATTACTTCCATATTTAATGAATACCGTGCCTGTTATGAAACTTTTTTTTTAAATAACTCACACGCAAACTCATCACTACAGTTGGTTAATGTACCATCGTGGTGGAATATGTATCCAAATTGTGTTTGCCACACTGACTGGTACACTTTTATGTCGGTAAAGTGTACGCTTCTTTATATGCAGGATCGCAGTATCCTACTCCATTTCGTGTCATGATCATTTTCTGTCGATCCCGGAGACCGTATTGAAAGCTACACATTGCTACAGCAGAACTATTTCTATCTGTAGGACAGCTACAGTTGATTTTCCACAATGGGACTCATTTTATTGACCCTACAGGTACAATGGAATTAATCAGCCTTTGACTAAAATAAAAAAATGTCATCCTTTCAGCTTTAAGCCACATTGATTTAACCATTTTCCAAACAATGTTCTGAACCGAGTATACCATTTAATTCTATGCACATTGTTATTTTTATTAAAATGATTCGCTGCCTTAGCGGTTTCGCACATTTTCCTGTCAATGCATTGCTAGGTCTTATGTGTGAAGTAATGTTATCATGATGCATGTTAACCTCAGAGTTAGCCCTCCCAACTGTAACCTATTGTGTACCACTGCCGTAATCACACAATGCATACTCAAAGCAGGCATTTAATTAGTGACCACCCTACCTTACCGGAGTGATTGGAGGGGATAGGGGTCTCTCTGTAGCTGTGCCTTGCACTGGCTGAGCTCATACCTTTCTGACCGAAGCAGTTCATCAGCCTTGGAGGATGTGACTCAGAGATCCATGCTGTATTTTTTATGGCGTTCCTCAAAGTTCAGTCCTTAGCCCACTTCTCTTCAGTGTTTACATAAGACCACTTTGGCCATATACTGTGCAGCCTCAATCTAAGCTACCATTGCTATGCCGATGACATCCCAATCCATATCGATTCAAAGCCATCCGTAGTTGCGTCTGGTCTTTGCATGTCATCCTCACTGTCAACTCTGAAGGTCTGGCTCAATTAACATGTCTTAAAACTAAATGGTGACAAACATACGTTTTTCTTGTCAGAACCCTGCACCCATTGTCCAAGGCTGAACCTCTCCATTAGATGCTTGACGACCAGACCATTGAAGTTGCTAAGGCAGTCTGCAGTGTAGGTGTGACTCTTGATTTCTCACTCACCTTTGAGACACGCATCAATAAGGTGACGAAGGTAGCCTATTTCTGTCGCAGAAATGTAGCCAGACTGCACAACATCCTGTCACCCTCCAATGCTGAGAAGCTAATCCACATCTTCATCTCATCACGAATAGATTATTGCAATGAACTACATCCTGGCATCCCTGTCTACTTTATCATTCATCTGCTACGTGTGCAGAATGCGGTTGTTAGACTTCACACCCACATTCTCATCCACGATCACATTTCCCCTGTGCTGGCGTCTCCCATTGGCTACCGGTTAAATACCGGATTGAATTCAAGATCCGCCTGCTCACTTACAAGGCTCTCACTGGCGCTGCTCCGACGCACATCCGTGACCTACTTCAGGCACCCTCCTCAACACGACCACTTCGATCCTCCAGTACGGGCTTGCTGCACGTGCCCAGATCGCACCTCGGTTCAATGGGTGACAGCGCCTTCTCACGCGCTGCTCCCAAACCCTGAAATGCCCTTCCATTTGAGATTCGATCGTCTGAGTCTCTGGGCATCTTCAAATCTCGTCTCAAGACTCACTTCTTCCGTAATGCTTTCAAGTGCTCTGGCTGGGTCTGTTTATGCTGCTCATTGCTTGCGTGATGATGTGCTGTTGACCTGTGCCTGCTCAGGAACATGCCTTTCCTGCTTTATTTGTTTCAACAAATATTTATTTTATGTCATGCATTGGTTTATAGTCATTATTTTACCTGCTTTGTTTTGATGGTGTTGACATGCATTTCTCTATGGCTGTGTGCAGCGCTTTGTGAACATCGGGTGAAAGGTGTTTCAGAAATACAATTATTATCATTACGTAGCCTTCTATCCCTGGAGACTTTTCAGCTTCTGCATTACAGGCTTCATCAGCCTCATCAGTGGGGGGCAATACAAGTATAGAAGAGGAGGGATTGGCATGGCTATCCCAAAAGAGCAGCTCTTGAGAATAATTCTAATGCGTTGAGCCATGAAAACCCACATAAATAAATTAAAAAAAAATATCCTTTATTTTGTTTTCTTAGAATAATGTCTGTCACCTTTATTTTGTGTATATCTGAATATCTGTCGAAGTTTCTATTTTCGCTCTCTTGTACCTTAAGTCCGGTCTCGGTAATGTCTAACCTTTATGTCTCTTTAGCGACACATCCCTAATCATACGTTTTGTCTACGTTTTGGATGATTTCACCTTGTGCTTGCATTTGACGGCGTGGTATGAATACCTGGCTGCGAACAAGGCGTAGCTTGGTAACGCGCCTGTAAGCACTGTCATGAAACGATAATACACCCAGGCGCCCTGGCTCACAATGCCATTTGGGCTCTGGCACCCACGTTCGAGGGTGTTGGCAGCAGCAAGGCCTTATTAAGTTATGAGTTAGCTTCTTGATTGCAGGTAATGCATAATCTTTTACATCTATTGCCTCTCTCAGCATTTCTGTGCTGTTCGAAGCTGCTATATGAAATATTAACTCATTCACCAGCGCTAAGTTTTTAATAATAAAAGGGAGTTCTTTATATCTGTACGAGTCAGCGGGGAGAGGAACCTCGCTATGCATTTATAAATGAGTGCATTCATTTAATTTTTATTTGCTGTCACCTAAAGGAAAGAAAGGTCTGGACTTTTCAGCCGACTAGCCTTCAGTACATACACAGAATAATCTATTTATAGATATCCTCCTGAGTTTTAATTGCTGTCTTCTCAACAGCTGATTGATATTGTTAAAGCAAGAATAATGTTGTCTTCTCTATATATTTCACGGTGTTGCTGTAGTGGGGCAATCCACAAATGGGTCGTCTTGTAATTATGACAGTAAATAAAATGTGACTTTAAACGAAATACGAACTTTTATTAATTGAGTAAAAAGCATGTTATTTTAATTAACCTGCGATGTTGGCTTTGAGCAAATGCGACCTCTTCAACTTACGAGCGACCTCTGAGCTTGGATTATGCCTCCGAGACCATACCGAGTACGAACCCAGTCACGATGTTTGCCCACGTTATGCATGAATTCATTATCAATATCCGCTTAATCCCGTACAGGGTCATGGGGCGGCTGAGCCTATCCCGGCCGACAGAAGGAAGGCACAAGGTGGGGGAATATCGAGGATGTGACGCCAGTACATCGCAGGGCACACTTTTGGGGCAATTTTACACAAAAGGCTAATTAACGCAGACAGCAGCGGTTCTTTGTCCAGTGAGAAGAAACTAGAGTATTTGGAGAAAACCCACGCTTGCACGGGGAGAACACGCAGACTCCACACAGAAAGGCACCCGAGCCGGGAATCGAACTCGGATCCCTCTTGCAGTGAGGCGACAGCGCTACCCACTGTGACACCGTGCCGCCCACTTACTATTACTTTAAAGCTTTAATACCCTAAATTGAGTTTCTGATAACAAAATTCTGCAATTCAATAAGAGATGCAGGCTCGATCTCCTTAATAGATCTGCCTCACCACGTAAGATTACAAAAGTATGACTGAATTAAACTAGAACATATATTTTCTGGAAGCCATAGCCCCTTACAGAGTTTGGAAGTGAGTAGTTTCAGCAGCATTGGTTGATGACAAGCAAACTCACAACGCTAATGGTTTTATTTTGCTTTCACAGTTATTACTTGCGTAGATGTAGGTCCAGTGGCTAATAAAGTCACCATTGTGTAAGGTTGGTACGAAATAATGGTCTGTTATGCAGAGGTACTATAGTTTAATAATACCATTGTTGAATAAATGGGTTTAATATGTAATTGCATGAAAAAATATAAAATATTTGGAATGCAGCAACTCTGTGGAGGGTATTCAACACATACATAGTACCTACATACAAATAGGAGTCACACAGGACACACGCACACTGCGCCTGAGGATGCCTCTAACGTGAGACAAAACGTCACGAAGTGGAGAGAGGAAGCGATCGACGCGGCTGTCCCGAGAGAGCAGCTTTTCGAAGCAATCATCATGCATCGAGCCGTGAAAACATACATCGTTACAAACATGCAGTGCAAGGCACTGCAAGCCCTGTATGTTGTAAACTATTTAAATAAATACAACATTAGGCAACATGGGCAAAGAGAATAATATTACTTATAGTTCCATGTACGTAACAGCATTCACAATTAAAAGTTACCTGGAAGGTTAAGAATGGTAAACAACTAAGTGTACCATCGGGCAGAACATTTATGAAGACAACTTTAAACATTAGGATTGATTTGTAAAGCATCGCTGCGTTATTTAAGCTGTATTGTACTAATGTCCTTAAACTGAGCAAACACAGATTCTGCTAAATATCTACCCTTATGAAACGAAAAAGAAATAATTGGTGTACTCTTGGTGTTTGAGGAAATAAAATAGCGTAATGTGTCTGGTCAGTCGGCTAAACTGCTAGTGGCTCTGCAAATTGCCACGTTTGGTAAAGTAACGAAAATCCACGAACTATAATCGAGTTTAATGATTTGCAGTGACCTACTTTTACACTTCTGCAAATAGAATGACTAGTTTAACTCACATTAATACTGAACATTTTTTTAAGTTGAGCAAGGGCGAGTATTTTAATACCTTAATAAGATTGCATGAGATCTGTTTGCATGCCATTTTTTTTTCCAGAATTGCAAAAGTGAAGTCAAAACGTTGTTGAAAAACGTATCCGTGTAATATCTAACGATTTTGTGATGCATCACCAGTCGTTACACCCTGTGATGCATGATCTCTGTGCAATTACAGTGTTGGAGTATAGGTCGAACAGCCCTTGATGCTAGTAATAGTCATGAACACACTTTAATGACATTATCTTGTGTCACGTCTACTTTGCACACTTTTAAGATGATTAGATTTTGTGTTGACTCAAAAGTACATCCTCTTGAAGCCGGCTTTAGTTGGCGGTAGAGCCTTTCCGGTAATGTGCGCCGCATTAATGGTCTACAGAGTGGTTCCGAGTGTTGTGCTCCAGCCTGCTGGAAAAGCTCTTAAACACAACGGGTTAGATGCACAAATAAAGTAACGCAATGCAGAGCACTGAAACCTACACCAGAACCCATGACTCGCCGTTCTGGAGAAATTTTCTCCAAATTCTGCCACCAAATATCGGGAGAGACTTGCGAACTACTGGGGAGTTAGAACCCTTTCATGAGAAACTACCCATCAATCAAGAGCACTGCAGTGGATCCTCGCTGCCGACTTCGAGTTCCGTTACCCATTTTGGGATCACGTCGTCACCGCCCTCGAATGTGACCCCGGATCCAGCAGAATGCTGGTGACGAGCGTGGACGTCTGGAATAAACTCCTCATTTGAGACACGATCATTGCACTGAATGGTTCGGACGGTCCTTGATTTGTTCTTTTAAATCTCATCTCATTGTCAGAAACTGCTTAGTCCTGTGCAGGGTCACGGTGAGCTGGAGCCTATCCCGGCAGACACAGGGCGCAAGGCAGGGATATGCCCACGATGGGACGCCAGTCCATCAGCGGGCGCTGCGGGCAATTTAGTCTGCAAGCCAATTAACCTATGCAGCAGCATGTTATTTTAAATATATATCTTTTTAAAAACTGCAACTGAAGTGTTGTGTCGTAGGAAGCCTGTAAAGAGCCTGCAAGCTTGCTGGGTATTTTTCTGCTGTGGTAATTAACATCTGTCTATCTCTTCGTAGACCGTCAGCTGCATTAGAATGTCAGCAAAGCCAGGAGCAGTGTGATTCCGGCCATGCAAACTAAACTGTGGACCATCTCGTAAGCCTCTTCAGTCTGTGCTTCTTCAACGAGGAGAAGCCACTCTCCTGAAGGCCTCTCGTGGTTAGCAGATCTTGACATTTAGCTCCTGAACATATTACCATGTGCAAGAGTGCAATAGAGATGTAGTGGTTTGGGATACCATCTTATTCTTCATTCGCCTGCACAATAAATTATTGTTGGAGTATTTTAAGAATGATTATATTTAGTCTGTATTTCAGCTATAGCTTTTCCCAGCTTCTCCTGAATTCCAGCTCACTATAATTTGGCAATGAAAGGTTGTAATGTACACAGTAAGAATTCTACACAATTTTCGTCACATTGATTTTTAACACTATACTTTGAACCCATACCATATTTTTCTGTATATGTATTTTGCAATGGGGAAAAACCAGCGCACATTGTCAGCTTGTATTGATCACAGAACACTTGTGTTAATGACCATACCATCGGTGAAATACAGTTTGAGTGTTCAAGCTTGCTAAACTACAGCACATGCTTTTCCACATTATACCGCGGCTAAAATATATATATTTAAGCGTTGAAGAAAGCTGAGGCCCACAAGGTTTAGAAGGCTGAAGATATTTTCCGATGGGCATGAGGAAATTATATTGTTTGTTGGATAAATACATGAAAGCAAAGACACGACGGAACATCAAGAAGCAGGTGGATGACTGAGAAACCTAAGGGCACGGGGTCACAGAATTACAAGCGTCATCCAAATCCCCGTTGATGTAGCGCATCTTGAGTTTCCTCGGCGTCCTTGGCGTGCGGCGCGCGGAGACCGAAACACTTGCATTGGTCGCTCAATGCCACCGTTATACCACCGAGTTCAAGTTAAATATCTTATGAGCCATTCCACCACCCCCCCCCCGGTTTGTTATTATTCTGTCCTTGTTGCTTTACTTTGCGCACCCGTTCTCACGCATACCAAAATCTGGCTTAATCGAGTTCGACCTTGAGAGGTTTTCATGTGCCGTTGGTTTACCATTTAGTTTTACAGCATTCCAAAAAAGATGAATTTCGTCCATTCTGATGAAGAATAACGATGATAACAGTTTGTAAGCTGCACAATGCCCACGCCTGGTCGTAGATGAGACAGGAATACGGAGATGCAGAGGAGCAGCAGTGAGACATTTCCTGTGTCACAGCAATCATTCCAAGCTTGCAAGCTCGCCGCCGGGTATTTCCTGCTGTTATTATGAACATCTATACATCCAACACAAATTGCCGTCCAATTATTAGTAAGGTCGTATCATAGTATTGGCGTTCCTGTCTGGTCGAAGCCAGTGACATTGACGCGCAGTGGTAACGTATGCCCCTCACAGTAAGAAAGTCCTGCCCAAGACCGTTTGATTCCCACCGCAGGCACCTTTCTGTGTGGAGTTTGTATGGTCTCCCGCTGTTCCGTGTTGGTTTCCTCTGAGTTCTCCAGTTTCCTCCCACAAATATAAAGATACTGCAGAATGAATTGATCGATAACATCATAATACATAGTCCATAGTGCCTGGCAAATGTCGACGCCGGTGTGTCTTATCGGCACGTCTCATCCACGATTCTGGCGCTGCTCCGACATACATCCGTGACCTACTTCAGGCACCCTCGTCAACACGACAACTTCGATCCTCCAATACGGGCAGCTTGCTGCATGTGGCCAGATCGCGCCTCCATTCGATGGGTGACAGAGCCTTCTTGCGTGCTGCTCCCACACTCTGGAATGCCCTTCCACTGGAGATTTGTTCAGCCGAGTCCTCTGGGCATCTTCAAATCTCGTCTCCTCTGGCTAAGACTGTTGATGTCTCTCACTGTTGTCGTGCCAGGATGATGGTTCTCTGACAGCCTGTATCTGCTTGGTAACATTTATTCCTTCCTTGTTTGTTGAAGAATTATTTTTATCGTTTATTTTCTGTCCTATGATTACCATTATTTTGACTTTCAGTTGAACCGTCCTGATGTTGTTTTTGTTGACATGTCGTTCCGCCACAGCTCGGATTTGTATAAACAAAAACACAAAAAAACGTTCTTGTTGCTGATGCTGCTCTTATGTCGTTGCTGTTGTTGACATGCCATTCTCTCACAGCTCTGTGCAGCGCTCTGTGACCCTCGGGTGATAAGCACTCTAGAAGTGCAAATATTCTTTTTTTATGACCAGGTGTGGAATTTTCATGCCTTACAATCTGTTATATTCTCGAATAGAAATGCTTAAACTCTTATTTTTGTATTACCAGGAAACTAAGTGATTCAAGTGGGAGACAGGCACACTGTGGTCGGATTAACTGCCTCATTTTGCTGCTTTTGCATCTGGTCTGTTTAATGGGTAATTTACGTAGTCTAATCTCCTACTGGGAAAGTGTAAAGGTTTGAGCAAATTATAGAGCTACCGGAGAGGTTAGCAGCAGGTGTCCTAATGAGTAAGTGTGAAAACTTGTTGGACGAGCATTGTAACGTCTTTTGATTGCATTGTAGAAAAATAGAAACTCTAAAACTCTATTATATTTTAAGTGTTTTTTTTCTTTCAGAAAATAAATGAATGCATATTTTTTAATGAAAATTCTATTTAGCAATTTGCTTTACACCGATTTTCACCATCCTACATGGCCGATATAATAGTAATAGTTGCTCTTCTGGAGCGCATTTCACCCGAGGGTCACAAGGCGCTGCATATAGCTGCGAGAGAATGGTACGTCAGCAACAACAACGACACAAGAACAGCGAATTAGCAACAATAGCATTTTTTTTGTTTCAAAATTAAGCTGTGGAGAGAGCGGCATAGCAACAACATCAGAACAGTTAAGTGAAATAGGTAAAATAAGTCAAATAATGGCTATAATTTATATGCACGGTCAGTGGCTGTCAGTGCCAGTCATCATCATCTAGGGTTGGTAGTGCACGGTGATCCACGTACAGTGACATCAAGATAAGGCCCACGCGTGCTTGCAGTATCTGGGCATCTAGGGTTGGTAGTGCACGGTGATCCACGTACAGTGACATCAAGATAAGGCCCACGCGTGCTTGCAGTATCTGGGCAATGTCTTGGAACACAATGGCAGTTGGCACAATCTTGAGATTTTTCACTGTCAACCATTTCTCTGCAGTCGACCCAAGAAGGCAATGTTCCGTCAAGTCTGCTAAGCACAAACATAGCGCCTTGGTGATAAATTTTGCGTAATAAGAATCGCGTAAATACCAATTGTCCTGCTTATTGGTATAGGCTGGAAGAATACTATATCGGCTACAAATCTATAATGCCACGTGTGTCATTCTCCAATGTGATATGAAGCTGGTTTCCCCGTGGTTTAGCTCTGTGGTTAATGATCACATAATTGGTATATTACTGATGAAAGAAGGAGACATATAACCCTCATTTTCGAATTATATGTCTATTGCATATCACTGAAATGTAACCTACTATGGTAGCTAATGCAGTATTAGTTTAATTACAGTATTTGAAATGTAAATATCTGCAGTGATTAAAGAGTAGATCTAATTCGTTCATTTCAAATAGAGGCAGTTTTAAATATCTTCGGTGTTTACTGTTTAACCATGGCAGAGTCGTCATGATGACGTCTGTGAAGCTCCGTTACCGTGCATCTGTACAACAGTTCACACTGTGCGTAATTGTAGGCTATACAGCTGTAGTGTATTGGGAAATGCAGAAAGAAAAAAATAGTCAAAAGCTCATTGTTCAGTTGCATTAATCAGTTTTAATTATTTACTGAAAGTTAATCCTTTAAACCTGATATGGATACAGTCACATTGATCACCCTCCCCCCACCCCTTACTCTGTTACTGATTTTTTTTCTATTAAGGTTATAGATTGGCGGCATGGTAGCCCAGTGGGTAGCGCTGTCGCCTCACAGGAAGAAGGTCCTGGGTTCGAATCTCGGCTCGGGTACCTTTCTGTGTGGCGTTTGCATGTTCTCTCCCCGTGTCCACGTGGGTTTTCTCTGGGCACTCCGGTTTCCTCCCACAGTCCAAAAAACATTGCTGCATAGGTGTGGCTTGCAGACTAAATTGCCCTCAGTGCCCGGTGATGGACTGGCGTCCCATCGTAGGTACATCCCTGCCTTGTGCCCTGTATCTGCCGGTAGAGAACGGCATGTCAACAACAGCAGGACAGTTCAACTGACAGTCAAATAGCAGCAATAAATTATAGGACACAAACCAATGCTTTGTGACCCTCCGGTGAAATGTGCTCTAATAAATGCAATTATTCTTATTTCAGTTGTCTTGTGAACAACCATGCCACTCGTTGTTGCTTCAGCACCCTTTGTGATGAACCAATTGTTACATTTGCGCATTGCTGTTCAACATACCGGTGTGCTGAAGCAGCAGTACATTGGCACGTTTGTTCAACCTGCCAACGCTATTGTTGGCTGTGTCAGGTGGAGGAGGGCGACGACACGCATTTTACTCATGCGGCCTAACCCCAAAATGAATGATAACAATTCACCCGAGGGTCACAGAGTGCTGCACAGCTATAATTCATCCTAATGTTGGTCTCAAAAGCCTACGCGATAAAGGTTCTAGAAATGTATAGCGATCTAGTTTCATAGTTGGCACTGTCCATAATACAGGCATTATCATTACCACTCTGCCATGGTTAAATTGTGAACATGTAAGACATTTAAAACTGCCTCTATTTTAAAGTGACAAATTAGATCTATTCTTCAATAACTTAAGAAATCGACATTTAAAGTGTGGGAATTAAGTTCATATGGCATAAGCTGCCATAGCAGGTTCAATCCCAAGTCAGTGATATGCAATTCCTATACGATTCTATAATGAGTGGTGTATGTCTCCTTGTTTCGCCAGTAAAATGTCGATTATGCAATCATTAAGCACAGTGAAACCACAGCAAAACCAGGCTCACATCACATTGTTGAATGATCCATATGTGATATTATAGATTTTTTTCACCCAATTCAGCATGCTTCCAATCAATAATAATAATAAGCGCATGTGATATTAACACCATTTTTATAGCACAAATGCTCTCGCGAAGGTGCTAAGTTTCTACTTTGCAAACACTATGGCAACATATCCGTCTTGAGTCTACTGAAGAGAACTAGGTCACACAGCTTTGTGCAGTGCTTTGTGACCCTCGGGTGAAACGCCCTCTCGAAAAGCAATTATTGCCTCACAGCAGCGATAATTCTGAGACGGTGACAATTGGTTATGAGTTCTACGACGTGGACAGAAGCTGCACGAACGTCAGTGCCGTATCCTGATATTTCACTGTGGGTTACCGTGCACTGCCACTAGTTGATGGGGTCCAATCACTGAGGTTGTATTGGAGCCTCTGCTAGGATGGAATGCCATTGACTGCATTCTCATGCTGTGCATTTCTGTGATTGGCTCCCTCTGGTAGTTGGGAATAAACAAAAACCCTAAAGGGTATGTCAACCGGATTTTTATACAATTGCTTTATGTTGTGGTTTATTTAGTGACTGGGCTGACACTATCAACAAACATACATCTTCATTGCCTCTCACCTGGACAGAAATTAAACTCATCAATCTATTGAGCCTGAAAAGATCCATAACCTGTCTAAACGACTCACAGTTTGAACCCAGCATGGTATTCGGGTTGTGGTAATATTGAAATGTGAATATCCAGTGATGTCCGTAATTAAATAAGTATTTATCGATTTATCAAGCTGCTGTGATTGCTTTAATGGCACGTTAAGAGTGTTACTTATCTCTGCCCATGTAAGTAGTTGAACAAGACCCAGATTGAATTAAGTTGTAAATTGCACATTAAAGTTCCCTGACAAATGAAAAATGAAACTGGTGGCTCGCTGGTAATGGGTGCCCTCAAGCTGGTGAGAAATCCCATCACACACTGCACACGATGGAAATTTAGAGTTCTCTGAACGACACACGCTGTACTCAGATCACTCCCGAAATAGCGTTGTGAATGGAATTGTTTCTGTGTAGAGACAAATCTGATTTCACGTATTAGTTTTGTTTAATAGTCACATGAGCTTATACCAAATGGGACGTTTCTTTATTAAGAGATTTTTTAAATCTTTATTTTAAAGCGTATGTTTTATTCATAACCTTACAATCTCATGATGTAGGTTTTTCACGACTCGATGCATGATGATTGCTTCGAAAATCTGCTCTCTCAGGACAGCCGCGTCGATCGCTCCCTCTCCCTCCATCGCGACGTTTCGCCTCATACGTTAGAGGCATCCTCAGGCGCTGTGCGTGTGTTAGAACTGGGCAGGCTTTCATGCGATACAAACTAGGAGGTGAGTCAGAGGCGGAATTGGATGGGGAGAGCATCTTTTCGAAGCAATCATCGTCTTACAATCTGTTTTTAAATTATGCTTTTTTCTGAGCTGTGATATCAGGCCTCCTATGCTGATTGTGGTCTCTGTTTAAAGTCATGTTAAGTTAGCAGTTGTGAAAAAGTAACGAAGCTGTTGAAATGTGATGTAAGTAGAACAGGTGAAGAGGGTATATCAACATGTCTGTTACATTAAATTTGGTATATTTGTATTTTAATACAATCTGCACGCTTGAGTGACTACACATCTTTTGCCTGGTTTTATACAAAATAGACTGTGTATTAAGCTATGGTTACTTTTTGCCAGTGTACATATGAACACGTAGAAAAGGTTTTTACCATTTCTGGCAATAATACAGGTGTTAAGACCTTTCGGACTTGATACAGACTGTGTATTGTAGAACTGTCTGATGTGGTGTTGGGTTGCACAGTATGTTATTCAGCGCGACGCCCGTCGTTTCACTGCACGCGGAGGGGGCTCTTTCCGTCCTCCTTATGCGAGGCCTGATAATTTGCTAGATTATTCGGCTGCCTGATTGGTAGCGTACTGAACACGCACAAGGGAGAGGGTAGAGGGTGGAGGAGAGATGGCGGAGGGGAGAGGGGAGAGGGTAGAGGGTAGAGGGCAGAGGGGAGAGGGGAGAGGGTGGAGGAGAGATGGCGGAGGGTAGAGGGTAGAGGGCAGAGGGGAGAGGGCAGAGGGCAGAGGGAAGAGGGAAGAGAGTAGAGGGTTAAGGGAGGGGGTGACACCTAGTTTGAAAGACGGGAAAAGGGGACTAAATTAAAATCCAGCACGGGGAGCCCAACGTGAGGCGCATTGGTGAGCAATGAACAACCTTAAAAACCTGCATAGATGTAGACGTGTGTGTCTCCCATCTCATCTCATTGTCAGAAATCGCTTTGTCCTGTACAGGGTTGCAGTGAGCCAGAGCCTATTCCGGCAGACACAGGGCACAAGGCAGGGACTTACCCACGATGGGACGCCAGTCCATCACTGGGCATTGCGGGCAATTTAGTCTGCAAGCCAAATAACCTATGCAGCAGCGTGTTTTTTGGACTGTGGGAGGAAACCGGAGTGCCCGGCGTGAACCCACGCGGACTCAGGGAGAGCATGCAAACTCCACACAGAAAGACACCCGAGCCGAGATTCGAACCCGAGACCTTCTTGCTGTGAGGCGACAGCGCTAGCCACTGGGCCACCGTACCGCCCAGACGTGTGTGTGTGTGTGTGTGTTGCAGTCTTCAATGGTTGTTGTGCTGTGTGTTTCCGCGCAGAAACAAACCGAACTGCACGTGCTGCTGTGCGGCGAACTTAAAGATCGATCGCCGCTCGCATGCAAATTCTCGTACAAGAATATCCCCGCGCTGCGAGTCGCCGCGCAGCGTGTAAACCCGTACGCCGTTCGCTGCACCGCACCTGGTAAGGTCCTCCTCACACCCTCTCCGTCACATGTTACAATACCCATAATTCAATCACCGTGGAACATCTGCAAGCCTGGGGGCTCTTTGAGGGCACCTGGGGAGGACGGTGGGTCGTCTGCCATTCACATCTGTATATTAACCCATAAAACCTGGGTCTATATAAACCCTCATGAGAGGCGACCTATTGTATCAGCAACCCACTCGTGTTGGCTGACATTGATTGCCAGGGAAACGTCGGGCAGAAGCAGCTTCACATTCTGTGCGAAGTAATTGTTTACGTAAACTGTTGTCCCATTTAAGTAGGTGGGGTTTTTTCGGGGAGCTTTTATGTTCACCAACACATCATCGTATGTTATTAAAACAAACGTACATTGTTGGTAACTTCACTTCAAGACGATGTGCAAACTTTCTGTTTGTTGTTGTCATCACAGGGAGAATACGAGTGTAACACTGCCCTATGCTTTGCAGACTTTCCCCCGGGCACAGTGAAAGTCACCGTTTGTTCTGCCGGAGCCGACATAGAAAGCACCTCGTTGACGTACTACACGGTGCTGCAGGAGGTTGCAGATATCTTGGAGGATGTCAACAACCCCATTGCCTTCATGTGCCAGGTAGAGTCCCGCCAGTTGGCCTGTGCTTTTGCGTTTAAGAGCCGGCCCATGCTGTTTGGTCATATTGTCGATGAACGCTTATTGTTAGCAGCAGGAAGTACACGGTGAGCTTGCAGACTCGAGGTGCGCGGGATTCCTGCGACACATCAAACGTCCGCAAAAAACGCATGAACCCAAAGGGTGAATAAACTCGCAGCAGCAATGTGTGCAAAATTAAAACTCTAACCATTGTCATGAAAGTTAATAGCAGCACGCAAGATCGCACAAGTGAACAATCTCACAGTGTTAACCTGCACAAAGATGGAGCCCCATTTATAATAATGAAGCAAATAGCAGCGCTCTAGATTGCACAGTACAACGTATTTTTGAGTGTTACTGAATAGTCCATGCATTGCTGTACATGGCACCAACCCACTCAAAGGTTATCCTATGTAACCCATTACCTTCTTTGCATGCTGACGATTATACACCTATTCTTCCTTGTTTGTTTTAACAATTGTTTTATTCGTCCGTTATTGTTCTTCATTGATTTATTTTAATTATTTTATTGATCTGTTCCGATGTTGTTGACATGCCGTTATCTGCACATCTCTGTGCAGTGCCTTGTGACCCTCGGGTGAAAGGCACTATAGAAATGCAAATATTATTGTACGAACGTACAAACCATATATTTAGACAAAAAAGTAGCTGGTTTATACGGTGGCTATTGGTAGGGTGTTGACTGTGCAACAGATGTATGTAGGAGAACGTGCGAAGTCATAGGATATAGTCATTTATGACATTGTCTCATCTCATTGTTAGAAACCGCTTAGTCCTGTACAGGGTCACGGTGAGTTGGAGTCTATCCCGGCAGACACGGCACAAGGCAGGGATATACCCACGGTGGGACGCCAGTCCATCACTGGGCACTGAGGGCAATTTATTCTGCAAGCTAATTAACCTGTGCAGCAGCATGTTTTTTGGACTGTGGGAGGAAACCGGAGTGCCCGGCGAAACCCACGCGGATACGGGGAGAGAACATACAAACTCCACACAGAAAGGCACCCGAGCCGAGATTCGAACCCGGGACTTTATTGCTGTGAGAAGACGACAGCGCTACCCACTGGGCCACCGTGCCGCCCATGACATTGTGCCTTTCTTCAAGAGGCCTAGAAAGCATTGCAGGAAAGAGAGGTGGTCGGAGGCACCCATACTGACAGCTGGCACCAACCTGCCGGACACTGCATCCCCTATGTATTATGATGATATCGGCCAAATAATTAACAAGTGTTTTTGGTCGTGAAACTAAATCGGAGAACCTGGAAGAAGCCCACGCAGAATAGAGGGAGACCACACCAACTCCACACAGAAAGGTGCTCAAAGACGGAATCAAACTGCCTCAGACAAGATATATTTTTCTGTGAGGTACAGATATTACCACTACACCATCCTCCCACCCAAGGTATAGCGGTTTTAGAAGTATTGGCTGTAATAATAATCTTTAACTTCTAACGCACAGTATTTGCTCACCCTTGCAGAGAGTGACAATCCCGGATGAAATTTGTTAGCCATGGAGACAGGTCACCACACCGTCACGGGTTGGTGAAGGTGGGAGCTCTGAACTCAGTGTTGCTCCTTCCTGTTTTTAACCATCGACAGGAATCAAACTTTTCGGTTTCTGGGTTCGTAATGCAGTTCACAGACTGCTCACTACCTCCTTATGCATGCAATGAACATGAATGTTGTTTTTATAATGTAATTTCACTGCTGTGAACGTTGTTTGCAATCTAATTTAAGGTGTATATTAATTAATGAAAAGTAAGAGCACTTAGGGGTACGTTTTTAATATCATGAAACGGACTTTAACCTTATAAAACTAATTATTAAGACTCAATAAATAGTGCTTCAACGCATTCCTGTGAATGCAGGTCCTTACGAAGCAATGAACTAATATCAAACCACCCTCCGTATCTTTCAATGAGATTAATTCATGAGAACCATCCTTGCTCTGAAGAGCTGTATTTTCAGGAGAGCTGTGTCGACCGTTCCTCCTGTCTTCCATGACATGGGGAGGCGAAATATCATGAAGGAAGTGAAACATTACAAAGGGGGAGGAAGACTGGATGGCTATCCTGTAAGAATGGCTATCGAGAGCAATTCTCATACATCAGCTGTGAAATATCTACATTATCTCAATTGCAGTTAATAAAATCTGCCAGAGTACTATCCTACAATTCCATGAATCGTCTGAAGGAATTAAATATTAAATTCTTGACTTGAAAACACAGGCCAACCTTATTGAATGGCATGCAATGTGTTTTGCCGTTGTTTTTTTGCTTTCTCTAGATACTAAACAGCTCTGGAATTTTGTTATAGTGTATCGGTCAGCACAGAGCATTTGCAATGCAGAGGTCACCGGTTCATTCTCCCTGTTGTGCAAGTTCAAACCATGATACACGCGTCTAGAATCCCCCTGTGTCTACCGACTCAACGGTGTCCGTATTCACAATCGGCAGGTCGCGCGTGGGCGGGTGAAGTGTGGGTGCACACGTCTCTTCCAGGACATCTCGTCAGCCTGGAAGTGTAGGCCAAAGTGACCTCTAGACAGGCTTTCCAAAGCACCTTCTCGTGAAGGGCTTTCCACCACGAGTCACGTGAAAAATATATTGCAGAGCTGCACTTTTACCCACATATATATGTAGCCACATATTTTTCTCGGTCCTAAATAGTTGTATTTTTACTGCATTGGTATACTGCCCATTCAGTTCACTCGCATGTCCTTTAGCTACACATTTTTTTAAATGTTTAACATATTTTTTGTGTTATGAATTTTCAGAATGCTTTCTGATGAATTCCCGTTAGAGATATATAACCGTGTTTACGTTTGTGCATTGGAAGATTGTGGAACAACACAGCCATGGCACCGACAAACATTATCCATATATTTTTTACCCCTGTCTTGGTCACTGAAAACAAAGGCAGTTCTACATTAGCGAGGCTAAGCTCCATGTTACACCAGTCTTCATCTCAAGGACAATTTAAATCCAAGACCCTGCTGGCATTGATTTGGTTTCCTCCAGATCAATTGAGGTGGAGGAATCTGCCACATCACTGCCCCTTGGTAACACCATTGGTACAACAATAACAAAGGAGAGGTTACCTGCACGACTGTAATTGGCGAGTGCATGCTTGAGGGCCTCCACGTGTTGGCTTGCCAACCAACAAGGCCTTGTGTGCTTGGGAAGACTGGGAAGATACTGTTTGTTTACTTTTATAAAACATAACTCTACCAGCTAGACAGTGTTGGTCATTTGCCAATGTTTTTTACGATAATTGGTGGATTCGTTACAGGAAGTTAGGATTAGTTATAATTTCATTTCACATTTTGTTTCTTAGTAATGCCAATGCTAATTGGCATTAATCTTACACATTCCCACAAATCTCTTCGGAAGTGTTTAACGCTATACCTCCATCAATAACGAAGTTATTTATTCACGGCCCTGTTTTATTAATTCACAAACATTTTAACGGTACGTGTGGTGGCGTAGCGTTAATGGCATGGGCAGAGGTGCAAGGAATGATCTCGGGTCACACCACGTGCAGTTTCACAACTTGGCACGTTCGTCCCTCTCTTCCATCGGCCTCCGTGTCGTTGCACTGCTCGCGCACTCACTAACGACACAACTGCATGCGTCACCGTTCGTGTAGTATAACAAATGGTTGAATCATGTTTTGTCAGATGTGATCCACGGTACTACACTCTATCATTACATTATCAACGTATGCAATGCAAACATGATGTCTGTGAGGACAATACAAATTGACACTGAGTGGAATATTGACCACCCACGTTAATATATTCTGGGCAGAGAAAAAATACCAACAGCAGCACACGTCTTGAATGCCTTTCAGCCAGCACTGCATAGACGAGGTCTTTTATTATTTCTTATTCTTTCTAATAAATCACTCACTGGGGGCCCTGGGGATAAGTGCCCGGCAATGTGGATTTCATTGCACAACACTATTAATCAAAAATATGCTGATCTTTGAACACCTAATTTTCATTCTTGGCTATTGTCATGAATAATGTGGGAATGCAAGGGTTATCTGGCCATTTATGGGACTTGTAATTTCGTATCTTTCCTGCTAATGCAAGGGCTATGCATTTAATTTAAATTGAATATCTACTCGTTCCAACGTATACACACACACTCACTCAAACCAGAGAACGTTGTCCACTAAGATTTGACTAGTTAGTGATGGGCTGTACATGTGCAGCCTTTTTTCCCCCCTAATTCACTGCTGAATAGGGGCTCTTGCCCACCTTGAGGGTCACGGAGGTTTTGTGCCCATTATTCTCAATGCCCTTCAGGGCAGGTTGGTAAACTGCACGAAGTGTAGACTTGGGATTATCTTACCGTACACCAGTGGATTTCGCTGCACAGTCCTTCGCTGCCCACAGTGTAATCTGGATGCACACTGTAATAATGCCTGCTTAATGCACCGTGGTTACCCATCGACAATCCAGGCAAACTCCTGCTGAGCTTTTGAAAATCTTGCAAGATTGATCGCATTCCAACAAGCTTTGAGCATTAACCATGAGAGGATTAATCTGCGCAAACTCTTGTCCACACACATTTAACAAATTCACTGAGCACCCCAGGCAAAATAATTTTATGCTTGAATTTTCAAACATTTTATATATAAACACATGAAACGGAGTAAAGTATACGAATGGCAGGATTCAATCTTCTGAGAGATTAGAGTGATGGATGGGGAGTAAAGCTTACTTTAACATTATTCATATGCTGCCCAATAGTAGTTTATGCAGAATAATATAAATGAATGTGATTTTTTTATCTACTTATAGCTCTTCTCCATTAAATAATACGTCTTGTCAACTTTTTTTGCTAAATGTTTGTGTTCTGCTGACGTGAGAAATGTTGTGCTGTTTAATAGATTGGTTTCTGCCTACTGTATGGATCGGCAGAACCATTCCGCTGAGCTCCAGACTTTTTTTGTTACCTCGTGCCTCTGCCATTTAACATCCTTATGTGTACTCCATTAGCATTTCCCCTCCTTGCCAAGGAGCAACTCGAGCCAGATAATTACGCTCTGGAAGGATTTCAAAAAATCTTTTAGGTGCCCTTATGTTTGTGAGAAACGACCGCAATAGAAATCACTTGGGCCATCGCCATCTTCAACAGCCATGCTTAGAACTGTGTGAAGAGAAAAGTACCGCCATATTACAACGTGCATAGACTTGCTTCGAAAAGCCAACTCGAAACCAATTCGTTTGGAATTATGGCACGATAAAATATTATTTTACTCTGTGGAAATGCTTCCATTACAAGCTGCGCCATTTCGAGACCTGAAAACGATGTGGCGCTCGTGTGCGGGCTGCATTAGTGCATGATGCATGATGTTTACACACATTGACAAATGTGAGGGGTCCTGTACCAATCTTATTTCGAACACGCAGAATTGGCGTAATGGGCATGCACGTTGCCAATTAATTTTATCCCCGTGTGTTCCACATCCAATTACTTGAGCAGCCTCAAATTTGTCATAAATGATGACGTCACATAATGAGGCCTATTGATAGTTTTTTTTCTGGCTTTTGTAATGAAACAATAAATATTATAAATGAATGGCTGCGCAACGTAAAGCCACCCGCGCCGCGCTATATATGTGGAGAATAACAATTCCTTGGCTGTGCAGCAGCACAGAGAGTACATCACGGCTTTGCACCGTACACATTGTTCAATGCTCTTCTCCCACAGAAAGATCTGTGCAAAATTGCCTCCGTGCGTTTTTATGTGCACTAGATAATTAGGTTATTGTTTATGTAAACATTCCCGTTGAACTCCACCGCGCAATACATTATTTCTTAATCATTCGGTAAATAAGCAACAGATTGTGGCCGAATTAAAAATACGTTGTATGAATATATCCCACTCTAATTCCTGACTCTTGTATTCGTATGTTTACTCAACGATGTGCCTTCACTGTTCATATATTTTTAAGACATGAAATATATATATGTTTGGTAGTGGGCGGCGGAGTGAATAGGTCTGCCGCATCGCAGAGAGCAAGTACCACTGCTCGGGTGCCCATCAATGTGGTGTTTGTGTGTGCTTTTCATTAACTTGTGAGTTTTCGCTGGGTTTTCTAGTTTCCACCCGCACTACAAAGACATGATGCATGGATTCATTGACCTGCCGACGAAATTCTCCCCAGTGCCATGTGCTTGGTGTCCTGTTCGGAGTGTTGCCCCCCCATTGTGCTCTGTGTCTGCTGGGATAGGCTTTGCCTCACTGAGACCTTTAATTGGACGAGGCAGGAACTGATACTTTTTACGACGTAATTTTTTGCACGACCTAACCCAAAAAAAATAATTTTATCGAGGAACTGATAATAAATAAATGTCTCTAGGGGCTTCAGATCACATTTTATCATAACTGTCAGTCAAGGTATGATGCAGAAACACATTAATCCAAAACTGTCTCAGTAGAAGCGTGCAAAATGTCAGGAAATGACCCTGACACGCTGGCATGGAATAATGTTTTGTCTTGTCACTGATAATAATAATTTACAGCCCTTTGTCAATCTCATAATGGATAGATGCCTCCCTATGTTAATCATGGGAATAGTTTCAGCATACTTCCTCGTTCTGGTCATCAACTCATATAAGTATCAATATACTTCAGAACTTAATCATATACACGTACAATACATATGAACACGTGTTTTGAGCTCATATTTGTTTGCTCAAATGCAATAAAGAACATGAAATTCAATAAGCACAAGATTACAAATGCAGCAGTTTCTAGGCCCTTATCAGTGCACTGAGTGTTTGCAGTATTAAGATTCAAATAGCACAAGATGTGCCCCACACAACATGGATTGTTTTTGTCCCGGTTGCTTGTAAAGCACAGTAAAAGTTTGGCATTGTTTTTAAAGCGCGTAATAACACATTGCATGCAGGCACATAATAATACGTGAAATTGATGCAGGCAATGTGTGCCACATCAACTGAAATGCACCCATATTGGCATCAATCCTTTGCGCAAATCACCTGACAATATAAGATAAATCGGATTGTACTGAGGAAGAACCTTGCTTTAAAACAAGGTCTATGCAAATGACATTGAAAAATAACAACTGTGCATATGTTATAGTGCAGTCTCCTCATTGGACTTTCCTTGCATATATGCATATTTGAACAACTCTTCGAATATAATCAATTATATAACTGTCGTTTGTCAGTCCTCTGTTAGATGAACGCCCGCTCTTGCCTTGTTAGTCATTGGGGTCGGTTGAGCATCCTGGTCATAATGTTTAGCCAGGGGTGGGCACTGGAGGAGACAAAGGACTTGGTTACCCAAGTCCTTCAGATGAACTAAGGTAGCCATGTTCAGGCTCACTAACTACTCCACCTCTCCTCCCCTAATTAATGATAATACATCAGTGCTTTTAAAATATATATACAAATGTTCTTAGAACATGCAAATCGGGCCACTTGCTTACATAAGTATTGCATTGAATAATCCGCTAATGTAAGAGTGCATAAATAATGCTCTTTGTAGATCATTGCAAACAAATGATAACTGCTCTCCCTTAACATCAAAGGCTGTGAATATAATTTGAAACCTGTTTTATTATAATTTCAACACAAAACTGCAGTGGATCTCTTTTTAAATGAATCATGATTCGTATAAATTTAATGCTGCATACTTAACCCTTGGTTTGTATGTGTTCTACTATAATGATTGTTGTGGGAATAGTGATAGTGTTTGACAGATTGTGCTGTTTGCCTGGCAACCTAAGTTCAGTGTCCAGCCATGGCTGGCATCACTTTGTTGACCAGCAGATTATCCTACGGGTGGGTGGCATGGTGGCCCAGTGGGTAGTGCTGTCGCCTCACAGCAAGAAGTTCCCAAGTTCGAATCTCGGCTCGGGTGCCTTTCTGTGTGGAGTTTGCATGTTCTCCCCGTGTCCACGTGGGTTTTTGCCGGGCACTCCGGTTTCCTCCCACAGTCCAAAAAACATGCTGCTGCATAGGTTACTTTGCTTACAGACTAAATGGCCCACAGTGCCCGGTGATGAACTGGCGTCCTATCGTGGGTATATCCTTGCCTTGTGCCCTGTGTCTGCCAGGATTGGTTCTGGCCCACCCCAACCCAGTACAGGACTAAGCGGTTTCTGACAATGAGATGAGATTATCCGATGGGTGATCTTGTTTCAAGTGTGTCACACGTTCTTCTGAAGTCCCTTGCCGATGGCGTTTCCTGATGATATGACAACTTTGGCCCAGATTGTCTGCTGTATAATAGCAGAAGTGTGCTTAAGAGAGTTGATGGTACTAGTACAGAAGTGGGATTTTGAAGGTGAAATAGTGTCAACGTTTCAGAAGAGTGGTCAAGAAGCGGCAAGTGAAGTGAAAATAAGACTTTTAAAATCTTGGTGTTGTGCAGATAAGTGTTATGCTTATGAGGGATTTTAACCCGGTACACTCAGTATGGACACACATGCAAACAATTTATCCATTTTATATATATAGATACGTGAATCAGTCGTGCCCCTGTCAGCAATTCACCATTCTCGACTGACCCAGTGTGGTGAAGCATGGCATGGAGGCCTGCATTCATTTGCGAATTAACATTTGGCTTAATCTCTCTGTGTGCCATCATGTCCTTTCTCAGAGATGTTGGCAGCCATAGCCTTCTCTTGAGCTCTATCCATTATATTACTGTATTGCAGATTACTGCACCAAACTGCCGTGCGCCATTGTTTATGACATTCTATTTATTCAGAAATCCCACCTCAAATACTGTATTGTCAGAGCGTGAGCAATGGAAACATCATAACTTTGTGCGTGTACTTTACCCATTCTAGTGAAGATAAATTATACTGTCACGTTTTACAGTGAAGATTCACGTTTTGTATGATGTACCAAGGCAGTGCCAGGAAACCTAATCCAAGCTTTTAGCGTTACGTATACATTGCAATACATTTACTCATATATAGGCGATTATAAAACAAAGAATATGTATACATGCTGCAATGCACTATCCTAAATGTGGGCTTGTGGCAGAGTGGTCGTGTGTAGCCTGCAAATCAGAAGGTTGATAGTTCATATCCGAGTTCATCTCGCCATAGCTCGGATTTGTAAGAAAAAGAACAGAAGAACGTTGTTGTTGCTGATTTTCCTTTCTCTGTCATTGTTGTCGACGTGCCGTTCTCTCTGCAGCTCTGTGCAGCGCTTTGTGACGCTCGGGTGAAAAGCGCTCTCTAAATGCAGTTATTATTATTGTTATTATATCCTGGTCAGTCCGTTTAATCGGCTCTTTGCTCCTGTGAGGGGGGGGGGGTCGATTTCATTGGTACCGTTCTGTGGGAACGGCAAGCGGTTTTGATCTCTGGGATCGTGACTCACACCACTGCTTAGAAATGTGGAATTTCCATCCTGGTTCAAGGCTGTGAATAAGGAGTTGAATACCGCCACTTGATCGGTTGGGTATTACCCCACCTTGCACCCTCTGTCGGTCGGGATAGGCTCTGCCCCCTCCTCCCCCCCCCACGCACGACCCTGTACAGTATTAAGTGGGTATTGATAAAGAATTTATATTAAAAGAACTGTGTTTAGTTATTTCCAAATGGTCTTAAGATTGAATAAACAAGCATGTAAATCCGCTGCAAATCAATGCTATTTTTAATATTCATATATATTGCAAAGACCATGAACCATGACATGTATTACTTGTGGGATTTTCTTTCGAGGTTGTACAATTACGGTGGTCAATTCCAGACACAATTTCGATAATCCTTGGTAACACCAAGGCAAATTAGCTGTGCATGACAAAGCAGGTAGTTCACAGGGACTAAAATGCACCAAGATTATGTCTTAACTCTGCAGGTCCGGATGCCTGGGAGGTATAGGAGGGCATTGAAAGACCTTGGCTTGACAGGGCATGAGGAGGGCATGGTAAAAGGTCAGAAAGGAGGTGGTAGGCCATAATTTTGGGATGGTGGTTAGTTGGGGAGAACAACAGCAGGATGAGAGATTAATCTACAGCACGATCACTCACAGAGTTCTTTATGAACCTCAGGCAAGTCCCAGGTGGGTTTCCACGTCGCATTTCCGTGTGTGGTGCAAATATCTGTGCTTGGAATTTAAGAAAAGGATGCCGAGACCATTTAAACAACTGTCAAATTTGCAAAGATTTGTGATGCATACGATAATACAAATGCTGCACGTAAGAGATGTACACTCACTAAAAGCTATATTACAATAACAAAAACGTGTATTTGTTCATGAGTTACGCTGAAAAAGCACGTTATATGTTTTATTGGCTATATATGTTCGTTTACTTCATGGACAATGGTGTTTAATATTCACGTTCATGTTCATGGCATGTGAAGACTTAGAATGAAGTTAGAAAAAAGTTGTATGTTGGCATTGTGTTATGACTGCATCGTTATTAAAGTTTGCTATATTAGCAATATAGGTCTTCTGCTTTGAACTTAATTTCGCTAAATGTGTAAGAGATGGCTGAAATATAAATATCACCTGCTTATAGTAAACTATCACAGTGCAATTTAATTGAGTGACAGGGAACATGCAGCCCTTCCTCCCAAATATTATTCACGCCTTCAGTCTTTACATTTATCCCGCCTTTCATGCAATTGCTTAACTCAGACTGTTACTAATATTCCGCAGGGCATGTGGGGACACTTGTGATAGTGAGTGTGTTGAGTTTGCAAGCAGAGTACATGTTTTGTGATGCGTTTATTTATTTCTGCATGAAAACTGAACAGCCATGCTCAAGTCATGTATTGACAGTGTGGGTCTTGTTGACCTAGAAGGGTGCGTGCGTGGGCAGTTGGGTTGTTGGGGAATTCCTGTGCTGGTTTAATAACCGTGGCATCTCACACTGCACCATTTGACTGCTTGAGTGGAAGGTTTAATGCATTTCACGCATGCCCTGTCACCAACTAATTTATTGCCAGGGTTTAATCACTGGGAAGTCTCATTTGTTGCCGACAATTTGTCAGGATGTTTATCCCAAACCCTGATTTACTCTGCAGTGGAGCAGGCCTTCACTGCCATCGCCAGGATTCCTAATACATGCGTAAATTAACCATGTCACTCCCAATTTGTCTTGAATATTTCAACACTTTCAGGCTTTCATTGACAGTGAGATGGCTCACCATAATATTTCGTCATGCCATAATTTCTATTTGTTTATGTCCATACATCATCTAGACTTTAAAAATATAGCTTTATTTGTTTGCAATGTGTGATTTTCGTACAATGTGCATTCATTGGCACAGATAAATATCAAGGTGTGTTTCTGGTATCCGTTGCTTTTAACACCATAGAATATTCTGTGGGATACCATCTTGAGTTATTTTGCATAAAGGAAATGGTAAAGCGCCTTAATAAAGCTGGCTTTCATGAATTAATGGCACGTTGACAAATCCGCCCAATGCCAGTGAAGGTGTTTAATATAATAACAAGTACATGGATCAAAGGGACAAGAGTAAATTAACGACATCAAGATGAATGTCAACGAGAATACGTGGGACCTGAGCAGGACACAACAAGAGACGGGAGGATGACCAACGTTACAAGGCTGCTGAGACATTGGCAGCTCAAGGTGTGAACATTCCTCAGAGGACGACCACCAGTGAGATGGAATGATGAAATCCCTATTTGTGCGGGAATTAAATCGATTGAGACTTTAGGATTAACCCTCTCTCTGCCACCAATTTCGATTGATTGAGCCCATGATTTGTCACACCGTGATGATGAGTTCACAGCATTATTGCGTAGGCACGTTGGAGAGATTTGCCCTACTGCGGTCGTATGCATTTAACGTTTCACATATGGTCTTGTTGTGACCGCGTTATTTACGATTACCGAGTGTATCCTGTGGAGAGCGGAGACAGCCTTCTTCAACACCAGATTAACCAAAGCTTGTTTATGTTAGGTCTACCTAGCAGCATGCTGTATTTATATTTAATGAGCATTCTTCTTTCAGCCATTTCTATTATTGTAATAAAGTATGTATATATAATATTAATTATACTTCTACAGCACTTTTCACCCGAGGGTCACAAAGCGCTGCACAGAACTGTGGAGAGAACGGCGTGTCCGCAACAACAACGACATTAAAAACGGCAAATCAACAACAATAACGCTTTAGGGTTTTTTTTGTGAAACATCTAAGCTGTGGAGAAAACGGCATAACAGCAACAACATTAGGACAGTTCAAGTGAAAGTTAAAAGTGGCAATAAATTATAGGACATAAAAAACAAGGAAGGAATAAATGTTCCAGAGCAGACACAGGTCGGCAGTGAGCCATCATCCTGGCACGACAACAGTGAGCCGCATTAACAGTTCTATCCAGAGGATTTGAAAACCTTTCGAAATAAGTGAGTCTTGAGACGAGATTTGAAGAAGCCCAGGGACTCAGCTGATCGAATCTCGAATGGATCGAATCTCTAATATATAAACAAAATTAAGTGGACACAGTCGTTAAAAGTGCAGTTACGTGATTCGGCTCTAGTGATAAATATCTCTCCTCATCTCATTATCTGAAACCGCTTAATCCTATATAGGGTCACGGTGAAGCCGGAGCCTATCCCGGAAACACAGGGCTTAAGGCAGGAATACACCCGACGA
>JAZEWT010000012.1:18816842-18831118 GCA_036362905.1 Mordacia mordax
TCATTGTGGTTTCAAAAAGCAAGATTTTTCTCCAAAAAATTATTTTTACCCACAATTTCCATCAAGATGTAGAAAGGGTTCATAGTATAATCCATGGCATGTTTGCAGAATTTTTTTTTAACAGAACACTTGTAAATGTTTTCAGTCTTCATATCAATCAGAAGAATAATTGCTTCGAAAAGCTGCTCTCTCGAGACAGCCGCGTCGATCGCTTCCTCTCTCCGACGCGGCTGTCCCGAGAGAGCAGCTTTTCGAAGCAATCATTATGCATCGAGCCGTGAAAACCTACATCATTACATTCAATCAGAAGAATACTTTTACAATATTTTATCGAATGTTTCACTGGAGGATTCTGTAATGGATTGGGAGTGGTCGTCCTTCCATAAACGTATTTTAAGTTATACACTTCATACTTTACTGAATATTTGAGCAGATAAACTATTGCTAGGTGGACTTGATCACCAACACAACCACCTTTAAATATCCATCATGAAGGCTGTATTTTTAGACTTGCTGTAATGTCTGATGGTGTCAAACTGTTCTGATTTCTGGCAGGCCTTCAAGATTGAGCCTTACGATCTGGAAAAGCTTGACATGCTGCTGACAGATTCCTTACAGGAAAATCTCCCTGCCTCCAATTTGCACCTCTTTGGAAATCACCAGATCTCCGATGCTAACAGTGAGTTCGTATGGTACTTATCTCTAACATGTTCACGCGTAGCTTTATGGATGTTATTTGTGTAGTTTAAAGAAAATAGTTTTGTTGATATTTGCTGACATTGTCACGTATCATCGATAAGCATGCACATTTAAATGTTTATTCTGGTTTTAATATGCTTGCTCAATTAATTTATGTGTCCATGCACAGAATGAATATGGTGCAATATATACATGCTTGTGTGCTAGTTAATAATTGAATGTAACGTACACTCGGAAGACTTCCTAAAAGTTATAAATTCAAATATGAACTTGATAATGAAAGGCAACTTTGCCACTGCTAAAGAACGTTTTGAATCAATACGCATTTCCAGCTGTCATATGTCGATCAAAAAGATGTTAATTAAGAAAGAAAATTGAAGATACATGGAGTTTACATTTAGAGACAGAATCAAGATGACAAATCAGACAAATACCACGAACGTGAGATCACACTGTTAAAAACGTCGATTTTGAACCATGCGAGTGCAACTATGAGGATTGTTTCATCACGAGCCCGGCAAGGGATGGCGACTGCTAGGAGAGGGATTCATTCAGCAGGGGATAGCGCATGACCGATGGTGATGGGCATTACACACGTGAATGCTGACTATATGATTCACTTAAAATGGTATTGGCACACTATCCGAAGCGCTGTGCAGCGCTTTGTGACCCTCGGGTGAAAGCGCTCTCGAAATGCAATTATTATTATATTGCTGAATCTTAATAATGAAAAATGGAAAAGTAAAATTATTTTCCAGTGAATTCGTAGCCAGAAAATAGCAGTGGTATGCACATTGATAAATTCAATACAGATGGGATTTTTTAATAGCTTTGAAGTTTAAGATTTGTATAACTGTTCTGCGTTAATGTGCCGTACAACTCCATTTGAAATTTAGTTTTACGCAGTTTAATGAAAGCAGAGCTGTGGATTTAAAAAAAAAAATTGAATTCGTGATGAACTATGAAGGCTGCAATCGGGTAACCTAAGGGTTCGAATGTGAACGTGAGTTGCTCATGACTTCATCATACAAAGTGTCAGTGTGAGGGACTCTGCAGTTTCCCTCCACACAACTCCATGGTTCCGCTGCATGTTTAAATAATCGACTACAAGATACGATGGAGTATTTCAGCCGGTTGTCCAGAAGATTGACTCTATTGCAGCACTAGAACGTCAAAGAAGCTGGCTTCTTCCACCTCTTGTTGCCTATTTTAATACACGGGTATGACACGTGTGTGGATAGCTTGATTTCCAAAAAGCCACACTTTCCAAGGTGCAGGTGAATCACATTACCGTGGGCTGCAATTGTTTTTTTTTTTACAAATTTCAAACCATGATGATTGCTTCGAAAAGCTGCTCTTTCGGGATAGCCTCTTGATCGACGTGGCCATCCCAAAAGAGCAGCTTTTCGAAGCAGTCATTATGCATCGAGCCGTGAAAACCTACATCATTACAATTTCAAACCATGTCTGTTCTTGTGGCAATTTGGCGAACTGCTTTCACATCCAACAACCGTTTAACACTCAAAGGAGTTAAGCTTGGGCAGACTCTCTGGACAACAAGCTGGAGCTTTAGCATGTCATAAGCAAAACTTTGAAACCGCACAGCAACAAAAAGTGGTGCAATTAATCAGGCAGCAGATGCACAGAGCGGTATGTGAAACGCTTTTCAGTGCCAAAATCTTTGGTTTTGGCACGCAGACTTTTGCCACGTTCCTCATTTGATAAATGGTGCCGTGTAAAAAATGACGTACAAGAGCCTTTAAGCTTTGTCATTGGCTTATCAATCTTAAGGACTCACAATGAGTGCGTTATGCCGCAACCTTCAAAATCCTATCTTAACAATTGAGCAGGAAACCAAGCTTTGCTCATTTCAAAGAGAGGCCCTGCAAAAGAGGCTAAATCTAGAAATCTAAAGTGAAAATGTGCACAGGTAATGTAAAAATGCACATGCACTGGACCCTGAGTGACGTTGCTTAGAATTAAGCAGTGAGATTTAAACACAATATTTAAACGCTTTGGTTATCAGTTTTGCTTCCGCAATGAAGATTTCTTCAAGACTGTGACCATATTTCCTTGCTCTTGTCTCCTAGTCCTCTACTCTGGAACGTGTGTCCTGTGGTCTACACGTGCCCATGCCATGCAGTTCATGTAGATTATTAAATAAACCTAATCATACTGGTCAGTGCGAGAGTGCGACAGTGGAGACCTTTGATGTGGGAACATACAAGTACAGGAATATATGTTGTTGCACATTACTGCCCACCACATGGCTCCACAGTCCATTGACAACCTGTTGTGCATTGTGGTCATATGGCCGAGCACGAGCCTCACTCATCTCTTATTAACTTTCAGGATTTGTCAAGGTCAAGCCTGCAGTAGTCATAGGCTATTCTGTAACGCTCTGCATGATCAAATTATGTAATGATTACGTATGCCCCCCGGGATTTGGGCGATTTAAATTGTTTATCTCTTATGTTAGCAGCTAAGGTGTACCTATGAATATGTCATTTTAATTAAAATTAGACATGCTTCTGGTAAATGAATTCGATGTAGCGTCCAGTTGCAAATATTTAACCATGGTTTTATTATGAACATTTTTGTTCAAGTTGTCACACTCTTAATTAGTCTATGTGCAGTTTCCTCAGGTACAGTGTTAAATATTTTGCTATTTTAAGTGTATGCATTCAAGTGCATTGACAAATATTTATTATTACGGTATAAAGAACCCAGTGCGCTTGCAAAGTTTAGATGCTTGATTTCTGCGATACAACATTGCTTCAGACTGACCGACACAGCCACCATAGAAAATCAAAGGGTAACTAAATAAACGCACAGCAACAATTTGTGCAAACATGAAACCTTAAACACAATCATAAAATAAACAGGAACACAAATTGCACAGCACAAACATTACTATTAACTCCAATAAATTAATGAGAGACAAAGAAGAGCAACCGTGTAACAGTTTCTTGGGAATAAATTGAAGAAGCCTAAAGCGGCGATTCCAAAACACCAATCCATTTTTGCAATCGTAGCTTGGCAGGAAATTTTTATTAATTTGGCGCTGGAATGTGCCATTGAAGACGTCATTGATCTGAGGCAGAGCTGCGCTATTGCACAGATTTTCAGTAACAAACTCATTTTTTTTTCCATACCGAGAGAACGAACCTGCCACCTCTGGATTGCAAGTCGCGTGTGCCAGCCATTGCACCATGGCTGCAGGAAGCCTTGATTAGACAGTAATATACCATTCTCTTGCTCGGTAGCAACGTGTATTTTGTGACGGCCCTCAATTGTATCTTGATTATATTTTGTAATGACGGCAGGCAAAGTCACATACAGTGAACCAACGAAGACCTCTCCAGCCAAGGTCAAATTTTAACCTCACATTACCAAACATGCAGGGTGTTGCGAAGAGAACATGGCTGTGACCTTATCCACGGCAGTATGTCAAAGAGCTCCCTGTATCGTGTGTGTGTGTGCGCGCATACAGCCCAGCGGGAAGAGGAACTGCCCACTCTCCTGCATTTCGCAGCCAAGCACGGGCTGCGGAATCTGACGGCGCTGCTCTTCCAGTGCCCCGGCGCCGTGCAGGCGTACAGCGTGGCCAACCGCAACGGCCTCTACCCCAACAATATGGCCGAGCAGTATGGCTACCACGACCTACGGCGGTTCATGGACGACTGTGTGGTGAGGGCGCGCCGGCCGGGCACGAGCAATCGGGGGAGCAGTGGGCGCACACGACGGTCGCGACGGGCGAGTGGTCGAGTAGGCTTGGAACGACGGGTTGGCAGAGAGAGAGAATAAACAAACAACCTACGGTCGCCTTAACGGGCGATACGCTCAGGACGTGGAGCAAAACATCAGACAACATGGCGGAGTGCGAGAGCGGTGCAGCCCTGGAGCTGAGCAGCACAAGTGTGGAAACCCACAAGTTGCAACGCCGAGTCGATTGGCCCAACGGATTTTCTGCCACTGGCTTGGTTGTAATTGATAGGGTAATTTACTCGCGCGCACGAATAGCCGTGTGGAGTGGAGAAGCCTGAAAGAGGAAATAATAATGAAATTGATTTAATTCTGGTGGTTAAGCCTCAGTCTATCAGTGATGTCTCTGCCCTCAGCACATTTAATACGTGGAGTGATCGCGGCCGCTGCAATGGCTCCAAGACTGCCAAAGGATAAAGCGCTATTAGCGAGCACCCATTAATGCCAGCATGGCGTGTTGGAAGCCAGTATGGAAAGATTCAAGGCCGAGTTGGTTTTGTCTTCACAGTGGTGATGTTGATCATTCATATCAGGTACTGATTTTAGGCTCGGTCAACATAGAGGAAGTCAAGGATTTTCGTAAACATTTTTTAGACTGAATGGGAGTTATTTTGTCACAGTGGAATATTTATTAATTTAATCTATGAACTTCTTTAAGTAATGTAATGGGGTTAAGAATTCAATACCCAAATGTAAAATGCACAGATCACTCAGCAAATCATTTTCTCCAAATGAATTCCTGCTTTCATTACAAGACTCTTTTGTGGAATGAAAATCAGATGAAATGCTACGATTCATTATCAAAAGAATTGTTGAATATGGTCTGCTGTTTAAAATCGTCCTTCCTCATCATCAACAACCATGATCAATCCATTAGTGGGTGAAGGCCTCCCTTTATTTAATTGCTTCATCTCCACAGTAGGATCCGATTATTGCAACTGGTGTTGGCCGTGGTTGGATTCGAACTCAGGTTATCAGATTCCGAGTGCAGTGTGCCATACCGCTATACTCGCGCTCCCCACCATGTGACACACACTGACACGCTCACGACTACAGGACGGATGCGCCTTGCCTACGTGTGGATTTGTTTTAAACGTCTCATCTCATCTCATTGTCTGAAACCGCTTAGTCCTATACAGGGTCACGGTGAGCCGGAGATGATGTTTTAAACGTATTCAACATAATCCAGCTGTAGCGACCCAACCGTGTTGACCGCTGTAACTGCTGCGGAGCTTCATTGCTTATGCCACAGCGTCTCAGGATGTCTGCTCGTGGCACGAGACAGCTTTTTATCGAGAGACCACAATGATTGGCTTGTTTATCTATCGACCATTAAGCTGATCAAATATGTAAGGCTGTTGATTCACGGTAACATCAATTAGGCAGCAGTTGAAGGGTAATGTGATAATCTTGTCTGGCGGTGAAGTTTGATAACTGCCTGGGAACGTCACGACCATTTGCTCAGTTGAATAAATATTTAGCAGACATTCGTGCAATTTCCTTCTTAATTGTGTCCGCCAAGACCATCAGCATTTCTTGTTCAGGTGGTTGTGATTTCACAGATTTTTTGAAAAGTGTCACTCTGACGTTGTATTTCAAAGCAGAATGGCACTCGATTTTTGTTCGAGCCGCGAAGTGAGTTCATGCAAGCAAAGGCAGTTTGGTGTAAAACTTACTCGGCCGAGAGATTGGTAGCGTTTGCGCGGATCACCTGTAAAGTGTCTTATTGCACGACTAATTCCATCACTTTGGCCTTTTGCCGTACACTAGACGTTTACGATGCTATATTATTGCATTTGTTGGCATCGTAATTCGTGTATGCATCCTACAGCTAGTCATTTGACAGACCAGACCTGCAGCTAAACGCACTGCATGAGATATCAGAAACTTGTGTTATCGTACCTCGCTCGTTTTAAGCGACTGCTGTGCTTATCAGCGAATGGGCACGTCATTTTCTTGACTACATAGACATTTCACGAACTGAATTATTACCGGAAGATAATGTAACTTGTTAGATAAAAATCCAACAATCTTAACACGATATAAAAACGGAAAAAATATCTCCTGCTTCCATTGGAAAGGATGTATCTCCCAAGGATGCATACCCAATGTAATGATAACGATAGCCGTGTCCAGCATTCCTCCTCTCTCCTTACTGACATTACAAATCTCCCACGTTGGAGGCGTCTTCCTGATGATGAAGCCTGATGGTGCCTCCATCGTGGAGGGTGAAACGTCGCGAGTGAGAGAGGAGGAACACTCGACACAGATATCCCGAAAGACCCCTTTTAGAAGCAGTTCTCATGGTTCGAGGCATGAAAACCGCCACCAATACAATGTAACACATTCGTGTTGGATTCTGCCATCGCACCTGCAGTTGCTTTCATTGCGAGGCACAGAGACACAATCATGTTCATCGGCCATTTCTGCAGCTAGCACCAGCGGCCAGCATCATCATTGATCCCTCAATACCACAGTGACATCTGTGGCAAAGCACGTCACTCACCGATTGGACTATTCAGGCATAGCCACACACACACACATGATAGGAAATCAAACTGAATAAACAAACATTTGTCGTCAAAGCGTTAGCCTCTTCGACGAGCTACAACACAGCAACAATTTTAGATGATGTGAAAAAATCAGAAGCAATTTTTAATCAACAGACGTTTTGAGGAAAATGTTTGTCTTTAGAATGCTATGTTTTTACGTCTGTTTTCACACTGTTCTAATTAAATATTCTCTTATATGCTGACTGACACATTGCTGGGTTTTACCAATTAGTCTTAGAAGTTTGTAGTAAAACATATATCCGGACCGAAATGAGCACAACTGATGTTGTGTGAGAGCGTGAAACTAAAGATATGTTTAGCTAATACTGTTGTAGAAAAATGAGATTGGTACAGCTGTAGTTAAAATAATTACACTCTATAGGTATTAAAACATGTCTTGAATCATCACACGAATACAGCAGAGTATGGGATACTGATACCAGGAAGTGGACATTTTCAAATTAAGATAATGTTATTCATTTTACCCAGTCACTAATGAGAAATTACACTTCTGGATATGTAGAGCAGAATATTTTATTCATTACTAATTGGGTGCTTATTGACTGTCCATTTCAAAGCGGGTCTTTCCTTTGAGGTGGTAAATGTGTAAGTGTTGAATATGTAAATATTTGCATCTTTAACATCAGACATATTTAGAAAACAAAGCATCCTTTATGCTGCGGTTGTTGGCTTTATTTAGCAGCGCTGTACAGCGCTTTGTGGCCCTCAGGTGAAAGGTGTTCTAGAAATGCAATTATGTTAAACTCGTGTTAATGAAATGAATTACATTCGATTAATTTTCCAGATCGGCTTTAATGAAAGAGGCTTAACGGCTTAGATGTTGAATGCATATTAACTTGCATGAAGCAACTCATTAATTAGGACAGGGGTGTTACATTTACCACATTGTGCAAAAACACAAATACTGGCACAATTTGCCACCACTGTGGATTATAATACTCTGTAGTGTCTTTCACTCAGAGTTTTCAAGGTTATGTGGCCAACAGAGCGCAAACTTTAAAAAATATATTTTTGCAGAAGCAGAGCTTTTTCTCAGTGTAATCTTTTAATTCTCCAAAATTTCAATGATCTCAATCCCATTCTCATATGCTTCCACCTTATAATTGGATTCTAGTTCTGTTTCAACCCTAAATCCCCAGATGGACTCGGTTTAAAGTGCTTGGAGGATGAAGGTGTTTTACCATAGTGCCAGTCTTTTGACCCCACATGACTGGCATAATAAAAAGTTTGCTAAAGCAGTGTGAAGAATATGCATCTGTCGACCTTAACCTGCCATTCCAGAACAGTGATTGAAAACGCTTAGCCTTACATATTGCAAACTAAAGTTGATGCTCCCTAGAAAATCATGTTATAAAGTTAACCGTTCAGAGTAAATACTGCAAGCACATCACCTAGAATGCACCTCATCTCATCAGATGTCAAAAGCCGAGCAGTGAAATCTGGTCAAATAACCCGTGTGTGACCTACACAGCATGAAGAGGCCCTCAATAGATAAGAAGTTGTGGATGTGCATAATACATTTCAAGAGGTTTGAGCGTTTCCTTTTAACGTGCCAACGTTTACTGATAAGTCGATTGGCAGGTCACAGATGGTGGAGTGAAGTGTCGGGACTTCTTACAAGATGTCTTGCCGGCATCAGTCTCGGACAAAATAATCCCCCCGAGGGGTTGCCATGATCTTCCTATAGTTGATGCCCTTCCACCAACAGTGGCACAAGCAAGAATCTTCAGGGTTGCGCTTTTACCCAATGTATTTTAAATTATGAACGATTAAGGCCAGAACCTCTTGGCTGTTCTTATGACGTTGTTGTTGCTGGCATGCCGTTCTCTCCGCAGCTCAGTGCGGCGCTTTGTGACCCTCGGGTGCAAAGCGCTGTAGAAGTACAATTAGTATTATTATTAACTGCTGCTAACTGCTCCGTTTTCTAACAATGCAGATTTCGAGAACCTAACCTAAACTCAGGTGGAATTGCAATTCTTTTGGCAATGTTTAAGTTGATTTTTTATGTTCATATATAATAAATACTCAGACTTGTTCTACTCCAATAAATAACATACTCTACTTTGTTGCTAAATTGAATGTATTCTGTGTAGGTGGCACAGCGGTAGAGCGAGCAGTTTACAATCATAAAGTCATGATTTGAATTCCAATGTCATAGCCGATCGTTCATATGGGGGTTTGATAAAATGAGTACCCCGGCGATGGACTGGCGTCCCGTCGTCGGGTGTATTCCTGCCTTACGCCCTGTGTTTCCGGGATTGGCTCCGGCTCACCGTGACCCTATATAGGATTAAGCGGTTTCAGATAATGAGATGAGATGAGATAAAATGAGTACCGATTTTTTTTGGGGATGTCAGCAGTGGTTGTCTTTTGGATAGACTCAGGCCTGGCATGGGAAGGTGGAAATTCCACCTTCCCATGCCAATGGCTTAGGGATGTGCACTGCCTCACTGCCTTCACATGTGCAGGTAATCACTTGACTTGCTGGGTTTCACCTTGTAATAGCTCCTGCAGCACTGGTATTGCATTAATATGGCCGAGATAGATATATGCGTATTATTACAGGTGAAAGTACCCAGTGAGCTTGCAAGCTCTAGCTGCGGGATTCCTGCGACACATCAAATGTCCAGTATGACCAACGTAACAATGCAGAAAATCAACAGGCAGATGAACTTACAGCAACTGTGTGCAAAATTGAAACTCTTAACTGTAATCATACAATAATCAGTAACCAGTCGTGGCAACTAAACGAAATCAATGGTCACGTATTATCTCTATTTAATCAAACGATAGAATTACTCCAATAATTCTAACAAAAGCTGTGATGAATGCAAAATACAATGTTGCATTAATTTAACTGTGAAGTGAAAAGATACACAATGGGTTTTCAGCAGACCATAGAACAATCTAGAATGGAGACGGTCCATAGTGGGTGATCTTCAGTACACCCTGTGGTTTGATGTGTGCATGTCAGCGCATAATAACAATATTATTATTTTGCATTTCTAAAGCACCTTTCACCCGAGGGTCACAAAGCGCTGCACAGTGCTGTGGAGTGAACGGCATGTCAACGACAACATCAGAATAGATTGATTAAATAAAATCTCATCTCATTGCCCGAAACCGCTTAGTCCTGTTCAGGGTCGCGGTGAGCCGGAACCGATTCCGGCAAACACAGGGCGTAAGGCAGGGATATACCTACGATGGGACGCCAGTCCATCACCAGGCACTGTGGGCACTTTAGTCTGCAAGCCAATTAACCTATGCAGCAGCATGTTTTTTGGACTGTGGGAGGAAACCGGAGTGCCTGGCGAAAGCCCACGTAGACACGGGGAGAGAACTCGCAAACTTCACACAGAAAGGCACCCGAGCCTTTAGTAAAATAATGAATAGAGATCACATAGTGCCAATTCATGACCATGTGATGTAGCGTTGAGGATGTAGATGTCTGAGCAACGCATGTAGTGGGTGAGATGAACTGCAAGAACCTGAGAATAACTGAGATGTCACAGTACCTGCCATGTCTAGATTATAGTCGTTCACACGCAAGGTAATGCATTACCGACGGTAATATATTTAGAAATAATTAAATCCAGAATGTAAAACACCTGGTGCGGGCAAATTAAATTTGTTATGAGCAGGGTTTTTTTTTTAAACCTCACTTTAGAGGCGATAGTTAGGATCAATTTGAAATGCGTAGAGATGTAGCAAACGTAATTAATTTAAAACGTTAAAAAGCCAAGTTGAGATATACTTAAATCCTGTCCTTTTGACACATTATAGCAAGCATATTAACAGACACCATCCATGTGCCTTCCAACAAGACATGATGAATGAAATCTCCATAATTAACTTTAATGCTGGTAGTGTGGTTTTAATGATGCAGAGAATCAAACGTAGTATGTAATACTGTATTGTCATCCTACATGCAAAACGAGACGACGTGCCTGATTCATGCACAGTTGTTTGATGGCATTACATTATGGAGTGGTTTGGAAGTTCCACACAAACGATTTCACCCAACGCACGCACAAGTTGTATTGTGTGGAGGCCCATTCTACAAAAAAACCCTTTTCCAAACAGTAGCGTGCGGTAATGCCGAAGAAAGTTAGGGCCGAGAATGCTTACATAAACAGACTCAAATTTGTTGATGGACTTAACTGACTAATGAATGTGCACTACTACTCTCACATATGCTCGTCTCACCAAGTCCATATTAATATTCATTGTTATCTTCAACATAGTAGCCGTCATCAAGGTCATCTTTGTGTTTGAATAACGCAAAGACATCTGTGGTTTATCACTACAACTGTCACGATGTAGGTTGTTTTTGTGGAATCCGCCCAAGGTAAATTGTAAAATGCAGAATCGGGTAGATGATGTTTATATGAAATCAGCCAATACTTTACCAAAACGTGCTTTAATGATTCTTGCTTTACATGTCCACAGAATTGGCCAAGCGAGACTCGAATCCACCACTTAGTCAAGACATTAAGATGTAACCCCACGTTTCAAAAATGTTGCGGTCGTGCTAGTTTAAAAAAAAAATCAATTTTCTCATCTCATCTAATTTTCAGAAACCGCTTAGTCCTATACAGGGTCGCGGTGAGCCGGAGCCTATGCCGGCAGACACAGGGCGCAAGGCAGGGATATACACACGATGGGACGCCAGTCCATCACCGGGCACTGCGGGCAATTTATTCTGTAAGCCAATTAACCTATGCAGCAGCATGTTTTTTTGTACTGTGGGAGGAAACGGGAGTGCCCGGCGAAAACCCACGCGGACACGGGGAGAGAACATGCAAACTCCACCCAGAAAGGCACCCGAGCCGAGATTCGAACCCGGGTATTATTGCTATGAGGTGACAATGCTCCCCACTGGGCCACCGTGCTGCCAAAATCAATTATGATTCCTTATTATATCAGAAAACAAAGCTGACGAAAGTATTCATGTGAACAAGTACTATCATAAGCAAAACACAGGTGTTCCATGCCTAGATTACATGTAAACATACTCATATGCCAGGGTAAGGCAGAGTGGCAGAGCGAGACCTTCACTGCTTGTACTTTAGCTATGCCTTACTGCCGTACAATGTTTGTGTTTCTCTTCTATTGTGAAGTCAATATGTGTCGACAACAGTGACACCTAAAAAGAAATGCTATGTATGGGAAACACAAGCTTGGGGCAGCTTAGGTCAGTCCAACATTAATGCTTGTCACTTGTGTGAGATGGGAAATGTGAATTAAACGTCAGGTGTAACGGAGAGTATTGACTCGCACAGAGTAACTTTATACGCGCATGCACGGTGTGTGGTGATGCTGGCACTTTTGTTCATTCCTGTTGGGGAATAAAACCACATACATTTATCATAATCCTGTGAAGAGCACAGTTTTGGGAACATTTTGTTGTCATTGAACAAGGAAACATAGTTACTTAGTTCCAGATCGAGTATTTAACGTCGTTCTATAGCTACTGATTATTCATACATTCCAGCAATGGTATATAGACATAAAAAAATCACAGAATTAAAACCACCGTGAACATATGAGCATATGCATACAATTTAAAATTAATTGACAACGATTGAGCGTTGTAAGTGTTAATTAAAGTTTCCATCATTATCAATACCTGCTTAATCCTATACTGGGTTGTGGAGGGCCGGAGCCTATCCTGGCAGACAGAGGGTGTAAGGCAGACTTGAACCCAGGATTTGACACCAGTACATCGCAGGGCACTGGGGGTAATTTACTCAGCAGGTCAGTTAACCTAGACAGTTGCGTGTCTATGGATGGTGGGAGGAAACCAGAGTACCCGGCAAAAGCCCACGTGGATACAGGGAGAGCGAGAATGAGAACGGGAACTTTTTGCTGTGAGGCGTCAGCATTTCTCACTGCAGTAATACTTCAATAATCACATCCGATAACACCGGCTGCTGTAATGTGAGCTGAAGAAACTTGTCACCATTATTACCATGGCATTGCATTTCCTTCTAATCCGATGTAATAATGTGGGCGCATCCTCTCCACACCACCACAACACATCATGTACCAATCCACCAAGCACCTGCACACGAGATCATTTCACTGCTCCATCTATTCAGTGGACATCCTCACCGACTCGTTACATTCCCTGGCCGTCACTCGGTCATTATTATTAATCAGCGATGTGTACTGCCCTTGCACCCTTACTTTTATTATTCACGGATAAAGTGGTGTCTTCAACGGGCGCGTGATCTCGAGCCAGTGCTTTCCTCGTTCTTTCTCACAGAAAGCGAAGCCTATGTTCCGCCATTCTTCTCCGAGTACGTTTCAGTTTCTCTGCCGTTTTCTTCACTCATCCTTTTGTTCGTCTTACCGATGTGCGCCCGAGTTGTTATTTGTGCATGCCGTCGACAATAGACGTCGTCAAATTGTTACATCGGTTAACAGGTTCACGAATTACAATACCCGGTATATCCGTGTTGTCACCGATAGGAAGATTTTGGCATTTTGGCTGAAATGTTGACATTTGCATATATTTTGTGTTAATTACCATTGTTAATCATCGATGGGTAATGGGTGTTGAGATCAATAATGCATTCTAAAATGTGAATGGTTAAATCGTCCACCAATAGAATGAGGATAGGATTTGCAGTTATTTGGCTCAATTTTCTGAAGCCTCTTACAGCATCAGGCTACAGTAATGATAACTGCATATTTGGGTGGTGCAGTGGTAACGATCGTGTGTGTACGAGGCGCCTGGATTCGATCACCTACTCGGGTGCCTGTCAGTACAGAGTTGCCGCTGTCTCTCCATTCTCCACGGGTTTCCTCCGCATTCTGTTAAAGCGCGTAGTTTAACGCTCTGGCTGCTGTTCAACAAATGTGCCAGTGCTGTGAAGAACCCTCCTGAAAAGAGGCGTGGGATTCAGCGATGCTTTCTTGGGTGGAGAGAGCATGGATAATGGATGAATAAATATATATCCGACGGTAAGACTACATGGAATATAAATAAATATTACCTTCATAAATATTCACTCAAACTAAGGCTACCTACCCACTTAAACATTTGGAACATACTCTATGTCTGTTTGTCCAGGTTACATGTTTTAGCCACATCTGTGTATTTGGGTGCGTGCATTGGCGCAAGGTTTGCCATGTTCAGACGCAGACAATACGCATACATACGAAGTGAATCCGCGAATTGCCATTTTTTGGGCATCTTAAGCGAGCGTTTGCTGATTGCGATACACGTCAGGA
>JAZEWT010000012.1:18831511-18866500 GCA_036362905.1 Mordacia mordax
GGGGGGGCGGGCAGGGGGGGGCGTTCCATAGAGAGAAGCATGCAGAGCAATGCTTCTCCACCTGTCAGATTCTTTTGTGATAATGCACAAGCTGTGTTTTCAATGGATATTGATAGACGTAGGAGTTACTGTTTTTGTTTGAAATCGCAAGAACATACTTTATCGGTACAATGCAATCAATGAATAACAACGTCGCTTCATCACTCCACTGCTCGATGAGATTTTTCCTCCATGCCTTTTTTGTGGCATATTTTTCGACCACACTTCATCAAGCTCTTCATTCGGCAGTTTAAGAGCCAACATTTTAAATAATACAGCCCTATTAATATGGCTACACACGCATAACACGCTCGCTTAAACCCGTGCACATGCACACTTTGGGCAAACGTCATTTTTTGAAGCCAAGAACTTTTCGTTTAATTGGGACAATTAGCCGTGCGGATTAAGTTTACGGAGAAAAAGGTTCAACCTTTTAACTTCAGACTCTGGGTTTCCACTCCTGATGAATAAAGCACTTTTAATACCCATTAGAGAAGCTGAATTGGTGAATCACTGCACTCCCACAGTCTCCTGCAGGTATCTTAATCAGTGTTTCTGTTTGACATTCACAGTGTTTTCCAGTCATTCGCACATACGTTGTTGTTATCCTGAATACTGTTTTAATTATACTTATAACCTAAAAAATAGCACCGCAACACATTCCGTGGAAGTCATTGTCTCTAAATTTAATTCAAAGTAAAAATGGAATGGCCTATGGCATTTTGTCATTAATGCACAGAATAAGCTGCCCTGTATATTAATTTTTATATAAAGGGCATGTGGCAGCTAATGAATTGAAGTGTGTTATCCTATTAACACCAGTGGCATAATGAAGTAATTTACATTGCAAGAAACATCTTAGGGATACTGTAAAGCCAGCTTTACACCGGCGTGCATAACAATGCTGCTCATTTGTCTAATTACGCATAATGAAAGCTGCTCGTTTACCTCTTGAAAAAATATGCTCCTGACGTATTACTGCCCTGCGCTTAATTAGATATCAACCTCATTCGGTTTTTGACTTTTCACTGCTTCGTTAAATTACGATCGCTGTCAAAAACATTGAACGACACGAATCTCAGTCGACCGACCTGACCGACGACCCCGCGAGTACGAATTGTTTAATGCAGACCGGTGAACTCGAGGTGCGGATTTGCTTTGCTTTGCCCCGAATATAGATACCTGTGTATAAACACGCAGCGGACGCGAAGTACGCAGACACGACATAATGGGATTGGTCGGTTGAGTGGATCGGCTGGCCGCCGCGGTCACGGATGACGGCGAGCCCGAGGAGGCGGTGTCCGACATGGCTGCGGGGGACGGTGGGACAAGGCAAGCGTCGGGTGGCCGACACGCAGTGCGCAATTTACGATCTGAGCTTGGGCGTCGCTGGCAGGGGTTGCTGCGTACCTTGAGCACGTGGCGGGAGGCTGCAGAACCGATCCATTATTACATTGCCGAGCCCGTCAACGGCGTTTCACGACGGCCCTTCGATTTGCGGAACGTGATGCCAAGCCCGTGACGCGGTGCAAAACGAGCCGAGGGCGCGGGTAATGAGTCCGGGGGTAAAGATGCGGCTGGCCGCCGGTGGCATGCGGGGGTGTGCCCGTGGAAGAGCAGACGCATCGGCAGATGAACATTTGCAGCACGAAGCAGTGTTCTTTATCACACAAGCGAAGGTGTGAGATGATTTTTAACCCAACTTTGACATTGGATTAAATGACCGTCGCGGCATCAGTGACATGGCTACAGTCCTGCAAGCGCAGTCTCTGCCCCGATACAAAGACAAAAATCTCCAAAATATGCTGAACAGACTTTAGGATCAGGCGTTGATAGCGAGCAGCAACTGCGAAGGCGGGCACGGCACACGATGGGGTGGGGGCCAGCATCACACCCGACTGCCTTTGACTCATACTATTGAAGCGGAGTCGACCTGTTGAGACGCCGCGATTGGTTCTGAACATTGCCACTGGTGTTGGTCGTGAGCGAGCTGCTCATAGAACAGCTGCTCATAGAGCAGCTCGCTCACCACTTCACCACAATTACCCACAACCACTGCATTTCCAAACGGCTTACCGGCTGCACATTTAATGTAGAGTTTATTGCTTTAAAAAAATGGTTCAGATCAACTCGCAGTGTTATTTACCACTGCAAAGAGCACCCTAACTTGATTGCTATCAAGCATACTGGATGATTTAGCCACATTAAAATCACGCTGTGGCTCAGATGGAAAACCATCCCCCTGGTGTACCGTTGGACTCCGGGACCTCAAGGTGAATGCACGAAGTGCCGAATGGACTTGGAGAAAATCTGGTCTTACCATTCACACTCAAATCTTTAAGGACCAGCTCAGTCGCTGTCGGAAGGCACTTGATTGCGCCCGCACTGACCATTTTTACATCACCCTAGCTGATACCTGGGACAAACCCAAGAGCCTCTTTTTGACCATCCATTGGCTCCTTCATCCAATCAGTCATTCACCCTCATCTCTCTTCAATAATAATAATCAGGCGGATCAGTTGATTCAGTGTTTCTCAGGAACAAACAAAGCGCACCGCATCTGTACCCAGTCTCACTCACCAACCAGTACCTCGACAATTATTCCTTCTCATACCCTGATCTCAAAACGCCTGGAATTTTACGAGTTAATGGTATCTGATGTCTCTTCATTAGTTACCAGATCTCGGCCTACAAATTGCTCCCTGGACCCCTTCCCATCCAAACTCATCTGGGCAAATTAAAAAATTCCTGACCACCTTCGTTACCAATCTCTTCAATATCTCACTTCGCTCTGGCATTGTTCCCCCACTATACAAATGTGCTGTAGTTACCCCTCTGCAAAAAAAAAACCTGGTATCGATTGCAACATCCCTGATAATTATCCACCTTTTCTCAATTCACCATGCCTCTCGAAGGTCCTTGAGCATGCAGTAGCCATGAAACTCCATAAACACATCCTCAACAATGACCTCCTTGATCCCTTCCAATCTGGGTTCATATTCGGCCATATTACTAAAACTGCTTTGGTTAAAGTAGTTACATACTTGCACTTGTCGTTGCTGATGAAGGCTTGCCAAGTATTCTTGTCCTGAACCTGAGCGCTGCCTTTGATACCATTGACCACCATACCTTACTGGATCGTAAAAGACAACACCTACACTATTCAATGTCGATACACAAATCTACTTTTACAAGTGCCATTGTAAAAATAATCCGACTGTTCGATGAAGCCTCCACATATCCTGTTGCTGGTGGGGGGTTGTTTGATCGTACTTCGCCACGCTGATCATTGCAGGTTTCCAAAGTGGTGGCACGCAGGTCTACTGCACATATCAGACACCACCAAATATTAGCCTTGGCAGGGCATAAAAGCCAGGTGTTGGGTGTATTCGCCCAAGATGCTAGGCGAGGGGTCGATAAACGCAGCTCTACACTGGCCAGGTTTTGCACGTGGCTGCCTTTATCCGCAGCCCGGTCAAGCACGCTGATGGCCCAGCTGTTAAAACACAGCTCTGTGCTGCTATAAACGTCATTTTGCATGGCTTGTGCGATTTCTAAGGCGTTCGAGATTGCTCCCCGTGTAAATCACAACGAGTCCATCTTGTCTGTTGCACTATTCAGCTTGTCTCAAGGTTGCTGTGTCACTCATGTAAATATTATTATTATTATACAGTGGTACTTGCTCTGGCATATTAATGTAGATAAAAGTCATATAAAACGTAATTTTACAGCCCATTTGTTACGTCACTGCTGTGTGAGGGTCTTCCCACGCTGCCGCTCAGTACGTGGAGGTAACAGGAAGATTCAGAATCCTTCCGTTAATGACTGTCACTCATAGAGACCTGTGGGTGAGAGTTGAACTCAGATTGCCAGGTCGAGATCGCAGTTTGCTAACCATTGCACCACCACTCCACTCACGCCACCTCCTGTATGTGTTCTTAAGGCGTCAGAGTATTAGAGAAATCGAACTGGACCATGCCAATTAGTTAATGAGCGTGAATGCACCTAACAACTTGAGCAATTTGTATAATCGTTTTGCACACACACGCATACTCGTGTAACATCTTTTAGTTGATTCTGCGCACATAGTAATGCAGTATATATTTTTTTAGTACTCTCCGCTGACCGTTTAAATGCACAAAGGTGGGTGAATAGACATTTTCTCTTACAATGAATGCGTTATGCATTAATGTATTGGCTTTTGAAATATTCAAAAGATTAAACGTGTGGACCAAGCAGAAGCATCACTTGTCAGTAATTGGCCCCTTGCCAGTGCAGTAGGGCGCCACTGCTTAGCTTCACAGATCACTGCGTCAGCGTGCTGTTGTGCGTTACCGTACTGTGTACGCATTGTCAATTCTGCGTCTCGTGTATTAATGCTTCATTGTACCGGTTACCCACTACGAAGATACATAACGGCAAGTAATTCAAGAACTCGGTGGAGAAGGCTGCAAACTTGAGCATTCAAACGGTCGCGTCCGGCAAGTTTGTCAAAATAAAATTATTGTTAATGGGAACATAAGCCTGAGAGTGTGCAGAGCGGCGTGGAGATGTGCATGATCGCAATTTCTTTGAGAGCGACAAAAAGGAGAACGTGCATCAGAAAATACTGCACGGCGTTCGACACATGCTGACTGTAAGGGGCCTTGGGCAGGACACGGTCCCATTGAATGAAAACCAAACTCTGGAACACATTGCAGAGGATGACCACCACAGACGTGAAACGGCGAGATCAGCTCGTGTGCAGGAGATTTGTCATTATTTTTATTGTGATTTGTTACACGCCATCATCTTGAGCGAGTATACACCAAAATACGTGCAATCTACATTAGCTCCTCTTGCTGAATTTTCCCAAGTAATTGCTTTGCTTTATAAAACACATGTTTGATGTAGGAAATACCACTGTGGAATACCATTGTTAAATCCAATTTAGCTGCTACTTTTATTGTTATAATTATGCTGTAGATTTCCTGAATTATCTTATACTGTTGCATAATGTTCTAACCATGTGTTTACATAAGTAGAATATTTGGTGCAGTATATTTTTCTGTTTTGTTTATTTATATTTCAACAAATGCAGTGCAATAACAAGATGCTAAACACAATCTTAAGCTTTGTAAATAATAAATATGCATGCCACCAACTGCGTGCAGAGCTGTAAATTGCAAACTTCTGGGTTGTGTACCCTGGGTACTAGCAATCATTCATTGGAAAGATGCACAGCACCAATGTTGTGCCTGCCTTAAATCAATGGGATTACTGCATTGCAGTGTCGGAACCTTAACTTGGTGGAGGGGTTTGTTTGCCCCAATGATCTTGGGGTATGTACTGTTTCGTGCCTCAGCACCTGATAAGGTCACCCATGGCAGATTGACCCTCGGGTGGAAAGCGCTCTAGAAATGCAATTATTATTATTATTAGATGAGGAGGCCAGACAAACAACGAATCAAACGACCCGAATGAAAAGAACAATGATGGTTGGGAGAACATCATCCAGTCACGGGAAACCAGGGTCCACTTCTTGAGCTAGGCCCTGGGAGTGGAGCTCGCAGGTGAGCGTCTGGTAACTGGGGGACCCACGTAGCTCGGTCGGGCACAGCCCAAAAAAGTAATGTGGATTGCCCTGCCTTGTGGGCCCACCACCCTCAAGGCAAACCATAAGGGTCACGTGGAATGCCCCTAGTGCAGAAGACATAGGCAGAGTGAGTCTAGGCGTGTTGGATCTTAGAAACTGGCTTTTGGAACGTGGAGCATCACCTCTCTCTCTCGGGGGGGAGGGGGGTTAAGAAACCAGAACTTGCACAGGAGGTTGAGATGTACTGACTGGACGTAGTTGGTCTAAACCCTACACACAGTGTCTGCTCAGGAACCAAACTCCAGGGGGAGAGGCGCGGGGTGCGGTTGGAGATACTCAACAGCCCCCGGCTATGTGCGACTCATTTGGAGGTTGTCCTGGTGAATGAGAGGGTTAACCTCAATGCGACTTTGGGTCGCAGTTAGAAGAACTTTAGCTGTCGTTTGTGTGTGTGCACACGCACCATATAGCAGTTCAGAGTACACTACTTTGTTGCTGGAAAACATTCCACCTGGTGACTGCACAGTTTATTGGGAGAATTCAACGCCCTTGTGGGCAATGAAGGCGAAAGCTGGAGGGATGTGGGGATTGGGAGTAATAATATTTACATTTTTATAGCGTCTTTCACCTGAGGGTACAGAGAGCTGTGGAGAGAACATGTCAGAAAGGTCAGAATAGATCAATTAAGAAAAAGAATAACTAAATCAATAAAGGACATCAAATATATTTTTTTTAATAGAGGAAGGAAGACGTGTTTCTGAGGAGGCACAAGTCAACAGCGAGCCATCTTCAAGCACACAGCAGTGAGCAGTATCAACAGCTCTAGCCAGAGGACTTCAAGGCCTTACGGAACAAGCGAGTCTTGAGACGGGATTTGAAGATGCTTCAGCACTCAGCTGACCGAATGTCCAATAGAACGAAGTTTCAGAGTCTGGGAGCAGCATATCATTGCACACCTTTTCGGTCCTTGTACAATCGGAGTGATAGCTGTATTTGCATCCTTGGCATTAAGTCAAGCCCGTTTGCAGTAGGCGTTGGGCTCCACCAAGGGTGAGCCTTGTCTCCTATTCTGTTCATGATTTTCATGGACAGGATATTAAGCCGTAGCAAGGTCCGGAGTGGATCCACTTTGAGGGTTTGTGGGTGGCATCTCTGCTTTTTGCAGATGATGTTCCCTTTGCTTCATCAGCTTGTTATCTCCAGTGTGCACTAGAACGATTTGTGGCCAGTGTGACGTGGAGTGGATGAGAGTCAGCACCTCCGAATCTGAGGCCATAGTTCTCGCCAGGAAAAGGGTGGCGTGTCCTCTCTGGATGGGGAGTGAGCAACTGACCAAAGCGGAGGAGTTCAAGTGTCTTCGTGTTGTGTTCACGAGCGTGAGAAAGACAGACGGATGGGAGCAGTGTCTGCAGTAATGCAGACGTTGTACCGGACCACCGTGGTGAAGATGGAGCTGAGTTGGGAGGCAAAGCTCTCAATTTATCGGTCAATCGTCGTTCCAACCCTCCGTTGGGTAATGAATTTGCGCCACAGGGTTGCTGGGTGCAGCCTTAGTGATCGGCTGAGGAGTTCAGTGATCCGGCAGGATCTGAAGACTAGAATCGCTGCTCCTCCACATTGAGATGACTCGGTTGAGGTGGCCCGGGCATCTGATAAAGGATGCCTCCTGGGCGCCTGCCTCTGGAGGTCTTACTGGGCACGGCCAACTGAGACGGGACCCCAGAGCACACCCAGGACCCGTTGGAGGAATTATATCTCTCAGCTGCGCTGGGAACGCCTTGGAATCCCGTGAAAAGAGCTACAGCTGGAGGAATTTGTTGGGGAAAAGGACGTTTGGTTTGCTTTGCAAAGCTTGTTGCCACCGCTACCCAGACCCAGATAAGTGGCGTGACAATAGATAGATAGATAGACTATTAGCGTTTTTGGCAGTTTTCTCCATAGAGGAAAAATTACCATCTACGTCTGTGTAATTGTGAAGCCTGACAGTAAAATATTGGCGTGATGTTTTCAATTGAATCGTTATTTGCTGGACAACTGCACGTTGTCATGAGTTACAGATGCGTTTTGATATACACTGCTTACACTGGCATTTTGTCTCTACAGATGAAAGAATTTACTCATTGGTTAAAGCAAAGTAAGGAAAAATACTTCAGCAAATACCATGAATAGATGTAATGGTCAAACTGCTCTTGCTATTGGTTATATATGTTGTTTTGTAATTATTTTTCTGGAAGACAAGAGCCATTGCATAAGATCCCCGCTGTTACTCAATTGTTATAGTGGTGCCACAAGCTAATGACTGTTTGTTTAAAGCAGTCAATTATCTCACGAACATGCACCACTTTAGTTTATTTTTGTTATATTATACTTAGAAAATTAATTAGTGTTTAAATTCGGCTGGTTCTCATGCTTGTGCATGCAATTAGTTTGATCATTTTGTGCTCGCAAATTCTAAAGAAATTGCAATCCCAATTGCTTCATGAAATCAGAGTGCCTTTTGAAATGAACACTTAGACAACACAGCGATAATTCACAGTCTGTGTAATTATACCATATGAAACTGCAAAGGGCGGCACGGTGGCTCAGTGGGCAGCGCTGTCGCCTCACAGCAAGAAGGTCCCGGGTTCGAATCTCAGCTCGGGTGCCTTTCTGTGTGGAGTTTGCATGTTCTCCCCGTGTTTGTGTGGGTTTTCGCCGGGTACTCCGGTTTCCTCCCACAGTCCAAAAAAACATGCTGCTGCATAGGTTAATTGGCATGCAGACTAAATTGCCGCCAGTGCTGGCGTCCCATCGTGGGTATATCCCTGCCTTGCGTCCAGCGTCTGCCGGGATAGGCTCCGGCTCACCGTGACCCTGTACAGGACTAAGCGTTTTCTGAAAATGAGATGAGAAACTGCGAATCATGCAAGTGTACTGGAGCTAAACATTACAAATGTGCCCATAGTACAGTCAGAATGAGCTCAATTGTTCCCTTGTCTGTAGCTGGTCAGACCCACTACAGTACTTGTATTTATTTGTGTTGCTAGTTAGTATTTTTGTTCTTGCAATAAATGGATACTATTGTAGCAGATAATACCCCAGTGAGCTTGCAAGCTCCGGATGTGGGATTTTTTGTGATACAAACTGGCCAACACAACAAAGAACCAACAGCAATTAAAAAAAACCCACGAGATCTAACCTCAGTGGAGACTTGAAATATTCATCTTCATAGTTTTAAGAGGTTTGCTAAATTAATGATGATTGCTTACAAAATCTGCTCTTTCGTGATAGCCGTGTGTGTGTGATCACGTGGGCTTCCGAAATAAAATAAAGTGTTGTCTCATTGCGAGCAGAATGTATATTTTACACTAACGCTAAATGAATTGGAACCCCCTCCGTATTTACACCTGTTTGTTTGTGAACCGTTGCACACATGTTTGGTTGTTGACCGGAGTCTTTTACCGAATGTTATGCTGCATTATTTGACGTTATTATAGCCGCTTTCATTCGAGAGGCCTATGCTTAAACATTCAGTATGTTGCATTGCGTTCAATACATCCGGTCTAGGACCTAATCATCCAGATATCACAAGTCTAGCAGGGGTTTTGCCTGGATGGTAGTTGGATGGGTGACCACTATGCATAGAACAAGTAATTGTTCATGGTATTAATGTAGGTGCTACAGATTACTGTGGTGCGACATCGTAAACATCACAGATCCGCGCAGCACACTATGATTGTACTGTAATGATGTAGGTTTTCACGGCTCGATGCATGATGATTGCTTCGAAAAGCTGCTCTCTCGGGACAGCCGCGTCGATGGCTCTCTCTCCTCTCCTCGCGACGTTTCGCCTCACACGTTAGAGGCATCCTCAGGCGCAGTGCCTGAGGATGCCTCCAGGAGAGGAGAGAGAGCCATCGACGCGGCTATTATTGTACTGTGCTTCTAAGCTTTCATTTCTACGATTTTTGTCCTCATAAGCCAACCCTGCCAGGTGAAATTCCTAATCCTCAAATAACCTCCATACCTCGCATGGCACAGAGAGACACGCATCAAGCAGTAGTTTGAAAAAGTGTTCTTTGGATGTAACGAGTAGTTTTAGCCATTTCGTCTGGTTCTTTTTACGTTACTCTTTCTAAATGAAAGTAATACTAAAGCACAGCGAGAGGCATGCAGTCTCTGGTGGGAAATGCTGTGTTAAATGCGCTCCACCGAATGGAAGTCCAGAGTCATTACAGCACCGTGTGTTCTGCAGGCTGATTGATTTTCAAATGCGTCCTGACTCTGCATTAATCACATAATCGGTATGCATGTGTCTACTGATAGCTGACGATATGAATTGAGCATTAAAACAATAAACACACGCGAACTTACATACAAACTCTAGCTAAGGTCAGTTGGCCAATAGGACAGGCTCTAGTCTGTTATATGGTGAACTTTGTATTTTCCACATTCAATTAATGAGGCCTGGTAAAACATAGGTGGGATAAAATATTAATTGAGATGTTCATAACATGTTTCTGTTCGTGGTTTGTTGAAAGCATTCTGATGTGGATGTCAAGCCGAAGGTACAATGTTAAATGGATGTTTAAACTTAGTGTAATCTCTCAGTGTTGTCACTAAATTATCAGAGCAACACATTATTTGTAATAAGTAGAACAGGTTTTGCAAGTATGTGTGGCTTTTGCAAACTAGACACATTGTGAAATGTATCTATAATGGTGTTTTAAAATCTTAACACGTGTATAATTGCCAGCAATGGTAAAAACCTGTTCTACTTATTACATATGTACACTGGCAAAAAGTACCCATAGCTTCAACACATTATTTATTTACTTGTGTAGTTAATTTGCAGTATAGAGGCTTTCAGTACAATTAACACGATGTGCTTACTTATGAAAGATTCGTACTGTACGTCTAAAGTGGCAGAATATGGACTTGATCAGGCAAAGTGGATAAGCTTCATATTAAATTACCATCCTAACCTGTAATGAGTATTTTAATTTAAATTGGAGTAATGATTATCATTAATGAGCATGCTGCATTTGCCACATGTGCGTTAATGGTTTCTGAGGGAAAATAATTATATATACCTGCATGATTATAAAAAAAAACATATTTTAGTTTGAATTATTGAGAATAAAATTAACATTGTGTATTACCGTTTCGTGCAATGCATTACTTTCGGCTGCTTTATTAGCTCGTTTCCACGATGGCAGCGGCTCCGTTACGCTGACAGATTCACGCCGTGTCCAGGCAGCGCCCGTTCGGGATGTCTGCCACGCGCGCACCGCACATCCCGACGGATCCCGAGGAAGCCTCTTCCGCGGTGGCGGTGATTACACAGCACCAAGCGGAGTTGCCGCGCGGGCTGGCGGCAGCAATCGGTGGCTGACATATTAGCTTCACTGTAATTGGGATGAACTTGCACCGTAACGCAGCGGTCGCGGCGGTGGGGATTTCCGCAGCGAGGGCCGGTTGGCTTCGGCAAATTGTGCGTGGGGGCGAGCTGCCGCTAACTCTGACTGAAAACAGAAAAAGAAAAAATAATCGCAGTGTTAGACTTTCCTTGCTCAAGCATTTGCATAACAGCTACGATTTATGAGGCAGCATTTACATGAGAAGCATTGCGGCAATACAATTTTGTTATACGTTGCTGTCAAGCTGTAACCTCCTACTGCTGGGGATAGGCCTGGCTCCTTTTTCTTACTTTTACTCCTTTATTTCCTGTCTCTAGTTGTTGTTGTTCAGTCGTGGCCTCCGAATCCTTTGATTTCATCTCGCCACTGTCGTCCTCCGCTACTTCTCGTTTCTCTCAGCCTGCATCCTCAATTTAATTTCGTCTCTCATCTATCGGGCGTTAGTCTCATGATGCACTCTGCACATTTTCATGCGATTTTTCTGCACATGTTTTATTACCTGTCACTACAAGTTTAAACACCGCATTTTACAAAACTGTATTTGTTCATGTTATTTCCATCGTTGTCGGCCATAATGTTCATGTAATTTTCGTGTAATGTTGGGATTTAGGCCCCCATGCCATCATACAGTGCATTAACTCACCTAGCATAGTACAGTTCTCCAATGTAAGTCGTGGTTTTTATGCCCGGCAAAAATAACGGGTTCCAAGGGTTTGTGTTTTATTGAATAGCGACTCAAAAAGCTTCTCTTTTTTTGTACCACACAAAACACTACAAAAATGGAATGATGTAGGTTTTCACGGCTCGCTGAACGATGATTGCTTCAAAAAGCTGCGCGCTCAGGACAGCCGCGTCGGTCGCTCCCCCTCTCTCCACCTCGCAACGTTTCGCCCTCGCACGTTAGATGCATCCTCAGGCACTCAGGTTAGAAGCATCCTGAAGCGCCTGAGGATGCCTCGAACGTGTGAGGCGAAACGTCGCGATGGAGAGAGGGGGAGCGATCGACGCGGCTGTCCCGAGACAGCAGCTTTTCGAAGCAATCATCGTGCAGCGAGCCGTGAAAACCTGTCATGGACTTCAAGGATTAGAAAAGTTACGGTTGATTCTGGACCTGATGATGGAGAAACTCCGAGATAATATGGTTGTTACGTTCATATTTAAATTACCTTTGCTACACCATGTTGTGTGAGCTGTTAACAGCAGAAATCAACATCCAGTTAATAGCTATGTTACATTTCAAGCATTTGTATTCACAGCATACAAAGTGAGCGTAACTGCTTTCGAGATATTATCATTGTGTATAGAAGTCTATTAAATTCGCAGTAATTTAGTATCCTGAAAGAAGAGCTTTGGTAAGCTGTTATCATGCGTCGAGCTGTGAAAAACTGTTTCGGTATAATTTAGCATGTTAAAACAGTTTTAAACACAAAAAAGTGTGTTACTCAGTGGATGGCATGAAATATTCACCGAGCTTGTCGTGTGATCAGCCAACCATAATTGTATGCATTGCTTTTCAACTAGGGTTACAGAACATCCTGGGATGCATATTTAGGAAAATACATCACCCATATGAATTAACTCAACAATATCAAGTGCCACGGCTCTCTATCTTCGACTAGTGGGGTCGACAATGGTAGATAAGGTTACCCAGGTGTGGAATAGTTTTAAAAAAGTGTTCCATTTTACGTGGAGTGATGAAAACCCAGCATCAGCGCCCTTTCATGATCTCATCATATTTGAAAAGTGCTTTTAAAAGTTCGTGAGCAGATTCTAGATTTTCTACCTTGTTGATCGTAAGGTATTTCAGAGTATAAGCAGTATTATTTTTTTCCTTAAATTCCTGAATGGTCTGCTTGTGATTACATACATTTGTAAAAAAAAAAAATGCAGCAATTTGTGGTCATGGCATATACAACGTGACTTTTTTTTTAATTACACAAGAATGTTGTTCAAAATATTATTTCCTCCACCGGGGCATGCCGATGTAATTTGCATATTCAAACGTTTTGAATAATTTTATCACTGCATGTTAAAAAATGTAAAGCACTTGTTTACATGAACACACAGCACAGTGGGTATTCGCTTCTTGCGTACCACTGTTTTCACGAGCTGGATTCGAAAGACGAGGTGTGTGAGCCATGACGACAAGGCTTCAGAACAGGTTCTTATCTTCCGCTTTTGAATGGGCATGCGGTCCACAGCATGGGTTTTGCACGGCCATATCGTCACACTACTACGGCTTCTGTTACAGTTTCCATTCATGAAGGAGATGGTGTGGACATCGGCCTTGTCTGTTAAGTGACGAAAAAAACCCATCATCATTCCAGGCCTGGAAACCACGCAGCAACACAAAGTCACGTGTAAAGGAAGCACTATGCGTTTGTGCATCGCGCGAAAAACGTCGGCAGCTCCTGAACAACAACAATGATAATAGTTGCACTTCTAAAGCACGTTTCACCCGAGGGTCACAGAGCGTTGCACAGAGCTGTGGAGAGAACGGCATGTCAGCAACAACAACAACATCTGAACGGCATAACAGAAGCATGTTTTTTAGTGGGGAATTTCGCCCACGGAAAAAAAAAAACTCCTCCCATTGTCCCGAAACCAAGGAGAGGGAATATTATTGACCAGCGAGCAGCAGCACTGATACAGGAGTGGACAACTTTGTGGGACAGATTTTATTACTGATGGCCGATTGGCCAAGCTCCACCGTTTGAAAGTGAGGACTATACTGTGTATATAGCATTGATGGAATGATCTGTTTGGAATTCACTGTTAAACAAGAATTGTTAGACCAGGCAGCAAAATAATGTGCTAACTGCTCTTTGAATAGCCTGTTGTCAACAAGGGCAGAACCAGTGTGCTGCTTCATCAGTGGCACAATAATTTAAAAAAACACGACGTGTGCTGAACTTTCTTATTTCGAAGCCACGTAGTATAACAGTGAAGTTTATCCCATTAGAGCCAGAGTTGGTCTTTATCGTTGATTCCATAGAGTGGTAATTTAATGCAATGCCACGTGATATTTTAAAATTCTTTAATCATATATGAAATTGCAAGCACGGATCGATGAAATACAATAGAGAACTCTTAGTTGCACTTGCATTTACCTTCAGGGCTTCTTGTTTTTAGTAATGATTTAATGTTAAACCGTTCGTTGATTGAAAATTAATAGGGATTTAATATCGTAATTTTTCTGTATTGCACTGAAGAAATAAATGCAGGTTTTTATCTAATCAGGAAACAGCCAAGTGAGATTCCACACTATTTTTGCAATTAGGATCTGTGCATTCATCAAACGATCCGCAGGGTCATGACCATTTTGCAAAAAATATATTTGTTTTAAATCAAGCGCAGTCGCTCCATTTGAATGTTCAGCTTACATACAATCACGTAAGTGGCATAGATAATCGTACAAGGTAAAATAATATGGAATATATTTATTTAGGATTGTATGACTCCATGGATGAGAATTTCTCTCTAAATCTGCGTGAAACAACAATTCCAAAAGAGAGCAATTTTTTATCTGGAATAGCATCAAGGACAGAGCTTCATTTTGAGTGGAATAGTGTATTGCAATTTGAATTTGATTAATTTTATTATTTCCCACTGTCCAAGATAAACATTATTCGTGGAATTGATATCTGCTCATTCCAAATGGAAATGTGCTGCAACTCCCTACACTGCATTCTGTTTATCTCTTTATATGTCTGCTACATTTTCTAGTTTTTTCCAGTCCTGATAAAGATTGGCCAAAATATTTTGCCTTAGATTGTGTTCTATGGCAAGAGACTAAAACGGTACTCGAGGGTAGTCTGAAAGACAGTAATTCCCACATGTTAGTCTCTGCCAATGGTACCTTTTGACCGCTGCTAACAACATTTTAGGGACTGGCCCAGCATCACAATACCTTGCCTGAGATTGCTTCTCAGGTCAGAAGTGTAAAGGCTCGGTTGTAATGCTCTTGGGAGCTGTTGTGAGGATGATGTGTGTATGTATAAGTAGGCTTAAAGGATGGATAAGAGGGTGGCGCTGGTGAAGATGGTGAAAATGCATTTTACAAGTGTTAAGAGCGGTATGCAAGTGGGGCTTGGCAGCATATTTACAAATTTGTATAGAATTCGCAGCCCGTTTGGAATCTGGGACATTTTAAATTCACTGTATTTCGCATCGCCAGGGTTAATCTGCCATACCTGAGTGACTTGTTGGATAGAATACAATCTTGTACAAATTTCCAGCCATTTTCGTCAGTGGCTTTATCGTCTGTAAAATTCCATCAGCACAATACTTGTACAGAAAATATTACTGTGAATATTTGTTACTTTCTGCCCATATCACGTTACGTAGACCTCCGGGTTGAATTAACACTGCAAAATAATAATAATCATAATGAAAACAATTAATTACATTAGTACCTTTTATGCCTTTGTTAGTCCACTGTTGGGTGAAGGCCTCGTCACGTCTTGTCGACCACGCTGCTCAGTGTGCATTGGTGAAGGAATGCGCAGGGTCACTAATCTTAGCCGTGGCTGGCAATTAAAATAGGGTCTCGTGGTCTCTAGCAGAGTGTGCAAATCATCGTGCTGCTGTTTTTAAAGAATAAGTAAAATATCGTCACACCATGAACCCGTATAATGAAATATGTATATCTCATCTCATCTCATTGTCAGAAACCGCTTAATCCTGTACAGGATCGCGGTGGGCCGGAGCCTATCCCGGCAGACACAGGGCGCAAGGCAGGGATATACCCACGATGGGACGCCATTCTATCCCGGGCACTGATGCCAATTTAGTCTGCAAGCCGATTAACCTATGCAGCAGCATGATTTTTGGACTGTGGGAGGAAACCGGAGTGCCCGGCGAAAACCCACGCGGACATGGGGAGAGCATGCGAACTACACACAGAAAGGTCCCCGAGCCGAGATTCGAACCCGGGTCCTTCTTGCTGTGAGGCGACAGCGCTACCCACTGGGCCACCGTGCCACCCCAAATATGTACATATTTTGTTTAAACTCGACATTTGGAGCCTCTAGCCGTGTGCATCACAGACTTGATTGATGACCTAATAGCTGGGGGTTTTCAACTTTCAGATTAAAAGCATTGTAGTGATGTACATATATTTATCTTATTCCATGCAATTTTGCGAAGGACGGCTTGCCCCTTGGGTGGCTTTCATTCATCTTGTCGTGTGAAAATGACATCCGGAACTCTTGGAGGAAATCTGAAGTCGATATTGATTCTCAGTTCCTGACCGATGATGTTGTAAGTGAAACGTAGGTAAATTGTCCATAAACTGTTGCCATTGCATTCTGTTGTAAATATCCACGGTTGATCATGACATTGATTCGCAGAAAACCAGAGTTTCGTTTTAATTCAATTCTCTTTTTGAAGGATACAGCCGGGCGGTAATGGTTAGTATACCAGTCTTGCAAAGGTCACCGTTTCGATCTCCTGACAAGGCAATTGAAACAATAAGCAATTTCCCTTAATTCCTCTTGTCTCTCTCCAACCTCGTGGTATAAATGGGTGTGCCACAGGCAGTCAGTCGGCTGCGTGTGGTGAGGTAAAGTGTGGGTTCTTTCACCTTTTTGCAGGACATCTGGACGCTGTGAAAGTGGTCAAAATGCCATCAACAGAGGTGCACTCGAGTTCTCTCTCTCTCTGTGATGAAGGCTTTTCCATCAGCAGTAGAATGAGCTCTTTTATCTACTTGTTATCTTCTTGTTACTTGTTTTTCTCAGAGTTGCTATGCAACAGCTGTTCACCCGACTCTCGGGAACATTTACAAATAAACCTGGTTCTTCACTTGTTCCTTTGAATAGCAATTATAGTCAGGTGTTACCAGCACAGAAAAGAATAATGTTGTCAGTGAAAGGGTGACTCAGATACTGTGGTATGGATTTTCACCACTCACATGTCCATCAAGCATTAATTATTATTTTTCATTATTATTTGCAGACGCCCTTATCCAGTGCGACTTACATCATTTTCGAGGCGTTCAGTTTGCTTAGTGTGACGTCATTTACTGGTCCTAATGTTTGTAGCAGTTTGCAAAATCTGTTTTGTTAGTGTCACATGTCAATGGTTGTGCTCTGAATGCGTAAATCAACTCAGACATTCCAGTCATTGTGGTTACATGCCAACTTTGAATTTTTTTTAACGGAGGAAACATATTCACACATTTCATCTCATTATCTGAAACCGCTTAATCCTATATAGGGTCACGGTGAGCCGGAGCCTATCTCGGAAACACAGGGCGTAAGGCAGGAATACACCCGACGACGGGACGCCGGTCCATCGCCGGGCATTGTGGGACAATTTTAGTCTGCGAGCCAATCAACCTATCCAGGAGCATGCTTTTGGACTGTGGGAGGAAACCGGAGTACCCGGCGAAAACCCACGCGGACACGGGGAGAGCATGCAAACTCCACACAGAAAGGCACACGAGCCGAGAGACTCGAACCCGGGACCTTCTTGCTGTGAGGCGTCAGCGCTAACCACTGCGCCACCGCGCCGCCCTGTTCACACATTCATCTATAGGTAAATTTTGTACTTAGTCGGATCATATCGCCGGGAGTCTGCCCGATCTCGTCCGATCACCAATGCTTACTGGGTCGTTCGGCTTGGATAGCGCTGGGATGAACGCTCATTGTGTTTACTACAGGTGTCCTTCGCTGCTGCAAGGCTGCATCCGCTACCAGAGGATATGTGCTGGACATCTGCCACCTGTCCAGTGTTTCCCAGGATCGCGTTCTTTTTGAAGCAATTCTCCTGGGAATCTGTACAATTTGACAAAGCAAGTCAGAAAAAAGTTGGGGTTTTTCTTTCTAATTACACGCACAGTGCTGGGCGGCACGGTGGCCCAGTGGGTAGCGCTGTCGCCTCATAGCAAGGCACGGTGGCCCAGTGGTTAGCGCTGTCGCCTCACAGCAAGAAGGTCCCGGGTTCGAACCTCGGCTCGGGTGCCTTTCTGTGTGTTGGTTGCGTGTTCTCTGCCCGTGTCCGCGTGGGTTTTCGCCGGGCACTCCGGTTTCCTCCCACAGTCCAAAAAACACGCTGCTGCATAGGTTAATTGGCTTGCAGACCAAATTCCCGCAGTGCCCGGTGATGGACTGGCGTCCCATCGTGGGTGTATCCCTATCTTGCGCCCTGTGTCTGCCAGAGAGGCTCTGGCTCACCACGACCCTGTACAGGACTAAGCGGTTTCTGACAATAAGATGAGATGAGACGTATAGTGCTCTTTTATTCTGCGTACTCCACGATATGCCCCAGTTTTTTGTGCCTCCGAGATGGCAACCTAAATAAGCTGCAAAATCCATCGTTCTATGGTGCTGTACAAACTATTTGCCTGCACCCATACCAATGAATTTGGCCAAGTATGGTAAAATAATCCCCATATCCTACAGAGCAGGGGGCATCTATCATTGAGCAGTGGATAAACAAAAAGTCTCTACACATACATGAACTGTACACATTTGATATGAGCTGAGAGCCAAATGACACAACTGTTTATTTTTAGCGTAGACTTTCAGGATTGCCTTTGTGCATTTATGATTCTTGTTACATTTGAGAAAATTGTAATAAACGGGACTTCCTTTGTGCACAGCGGTACGTGCGGAATTAAGATGTTTGCAATATTTGCTGCAGATATTTTCTATTCCATTTGTATTGACTCATAATGACAAAATAAAATGAAATTGGTTTGCGCTTTGCACTGTGGCTTTCATTAAAATACTACACGCTGCTATGATGAGTAAACGACAGCTGCGTACGAGAAGTTACGTTTGACAGTTTAAAACGCCGGAATCCTCAAAGTCCGTAAATAACGGAACTCATGCCATTGTGTGTTTGAACACAGGAGGCGATAATCGACGAAAACGAAGGCGAGTACGTGGCCATGACTGCAATCAACAAAGACCCTTCTAAGCCAGAGCCTGATGAAGAGGAGCCGTACATCGTCATGGGCGCCGGTATCACCGCTACCATGCACCCTGTTAATAAGACTCATCTGTTACTCTGATCGCTGAGTGGCTCATTATACCAAACAAATTAGTCTGCGCAAGGCAAACCCCTAGACGCATTTGTTACAGTCTCTTTTTCCAGAATGACATTGCGTCATCGGGGGGAATTTTCCTTGCATCGTAGTGAATGTTATTGCTGTCGTGGATGGGATGTTGTGCTCTGCAGTATGCTTCAAGGTACAATAAAATAAACGATGCACCAATTATGTTTTTAAACTAGACTTTTATTTACCGCGTAAAGCCTATTTCACGATTAGCCCTTTTTTTCTAGCCAAACACGATTGCTCATTGAAGCATATGTTTCTAATTATGGAGGGGAAAACTGGCAGACTCGGGGAGAAATATCCCCATGACCACGGGGAGAACATGCAATCTCCAAATATATAAGCGTCGCGGTGAGGGTCGGGATAGAACCCACGGTCACCTGTTCACCGGGCGAGGGAGGTAATGTCCCACCACTGCAGTGCTCCATTTGCTGTGTTGTCCATTGTAAAAATGTACATTCACAGCCCTCTTATCAGTCCGCTGCTGGGTGAGGACTTCGACATGCCTTGCAGGTCGATCGGGTTACGTCATCATATTTTTCCGTGATGGTCAGTGCAGGTTGCTGAAGGTGGGGAGCATACACGTGGTAGCATAGTACCGTACAGCATTTTATTTGCATTGTGTGGACCGGTAACTTAGCATAACTACACAGCTGTCGGTCCCATACACCTGGCATACGTGGTGGTCACCCATCTGAGTGATCTCCAGGCTCTTCCTGTTTAGGTGCTAAGATCTAACGAGGTCGGCCACATGCTGGGTGATTTAGTTGTGAGTCCTTTTATTTGTTGCCATAGACCACTAACAAAGATAATGTTGCAACAATGAATTGAAAGCTCCGAGGCCACTGCACATTTTGGTCATCCCATAAAAACCTATGGTCATATATTTTTTCAGATAAAAAATGTTTTTTCAGATAAATACGCAGGAGCTTTTACCGAATTAACCAGGCCCATCTGCCCCTTTTATATGCAGACTTTAGTTATCATTCTCAGCATAGTTTATGTTACCATATGAAAATGGGAAGCATCTGGTAAATTGATTGACCAATTGTGTGGGTTATCGGTCAAAGCAATACTTTCCAACGGAGCGCATTTTGGTAGAGTTAATTTTAAAGACAAAAACCTATTCACATTCAATTGATGCATAGCCTACCGCATTAGAAATCTGTTGTATTTATATTTTACGAAAACTGCGAAAATCCAATTTTAACCTGGACTCATTGCCGTAATAAATTGCTTTGATATTCAAATGTGATGTGTAAGATAGGTATATAATCAAAAAATGAAACACCATCGATGGGTTATAGTAATGTAATATGCATGCCTCTTTGCATCACAGACCCCCCTCTTAATTAATGTAAACTGGTTTGGTAAACCACAATTCTAGCATTTCACATTTCGTTCAAGGAAAAATATTGCAATAATGAATTCATTTTCAGATAACACCCACCTGAACCTGTCAAAATCTTAGATAATTTAGTCAAGCTAATGTGCGCGATATTAGGTGTGTCATTTTTTTTTTTTACGAGCTGAGGAAATTGGTCGGGGGGGTGGGGGTGTGTGATGTGTGTGGAGGCACAAGGGTTTGTGCAAGTGCATAATTTGCCCAAGACCAAGAAGCTAGGGGAACCTGGGCTAACCGTGGAAAATTCACACTGGGTATAAACCAAAAATACCCACTGGGGGAAATTTGAAGCTGAGATATTTCACTCGCGTCCACCCTGCTATGGGACTTCCCAGGTCACACAGCGTCATAGCAACCGCTTCGGCGGTGAACCACAAACACGTCCTGTTATTGCCAGCTCTGTTGCAATATTTTGGCCGGCTTCTTTGTTTTGGATGAGGATGACGATGATGATGATGAATATAAGGTGGGTTTGAAGCAATGCAGGCTTTCTACCAAATATGGGCTCCATAGGCACAAAAGACCGGGTGAGAGATGGGGAGACTGATTAAAGCGTTATGAATGACTAACATTTCATAGCAATGTTACAATTTCATGTTTGTGTGTGTTTGGTAATTTCATATACACACTGCTCTGTTATTTCACTATTAATGTAGCCACTTTATAACGATCAATACAGCAATAAAGCAGGGTCATATCATTTTTAATCAGGACTTGCAGGCACTGTTCTCGGATAGGATAATGATGAAATGTAATGGCTATGCGTAAACACCAATGTGCCAGTAATATTATTAAGCGAAATGCCGCAGTGTGAGCATCCCCTCTTGGCCAACATGTAGTTCTCCATTCTCATTCTCCGGTTACTGTGTGGGCGCTGTCACAGCTGAAGATCAGCAAATAAAGTACAAGCGCCAGTTCTGTACGAAAACCTAAAAATGCAGCCCCGTAATTTGTTTCTTGCGCCACTGCTGCTGGAAAGGGGCTTCACTCGAGGGTGCTGGCAAGGGCCCCTCGCAGCGGCGGTATTCGGCCTACGTTTGTTGTGTCACAGGAATCCCACATCCGGAGCGTGCAAGCTCACCGGCTGCTTTCCGCTGTAAAAATAAACATCGATATCCATACAGCTATTTATCCACACTGACCATATGTAAAGGATGGACGGCTTACACTGTGCCGTGAAAGCCGCGTTACAGCTCCAGATTAAGAAACGGGAGTTAGTATATTTACCACACGTGACCTGTTAAACTGACCAACTGTAGTGCACCCGTTTATGGATGGACAGACGCACGGGAGGATTTGAGGAACTTTGCACCATTGTTTCAGTTACCACGCCTCGACATCGAATTGAACCACCGACCAATGGATTGTACGCCCGGTGCGCAAACCCTTATATTACAGCAATATGAGTTTTGTTGTGGTAGATTTCTATTCTTATTAAATAAATGCCGCTGACTTGACCAAGAGCATCGGACCCGCTTTGAATGAAAACTCAAGCTTTGTTTTCTGAACATAACATTAATTGTAGACTTGGTCACATTCATGGCTGGAACTGGTTGAATGTTTATCGGTACTCTACTGTAGGTGTGGGTGAAAATGGGCCGTTGTCTAAAACGTTCGCTGGTGCACATTTATCCTCTGAACGCCATAGAGATATTGACAGATTTGTTAAATATCGGGTTATTTGTGCTTCTGCACCACTGCCAGTGACAGCAAGATTGCCAGATAATTTGCGTTGTTCAGCCACTCAACTGAAGCTTACAGTCTCTTATTTTTTGACACGGGTCATTATGGGAAACGTTATGTAATGACAAATGTAGATATTAACATGAATTAGAACATACCAAGATGCTTGCGCTCATTCCAGTTCTAAAATGGCATCGAGGCTGATCCGCTCTGTGTCGGTTACCTCTGTTATGAATGTCAGAGAGTGTGGCTTATAGAATACACTCAGAATGGAGGGGAATTGCTAACGGTAGTCTGGGGTGTCCACATTCTAGAACAGCCTATTGGCATCCATGACATATCAGAGTTATAACGATCAACTGTGTAACTACATGCAAGCACTGATGTAGGTTTTTTAAAAGCCCAAGAAAGCCTCATTAAGTCTCATGACTTTTCAGGAGAGTTCTGCTAAGATTTCGCAGTAGGGGATGATGATGATTGCTAAAAATAGATTCCAATTGAGTAATTATTTTTATATGGAAACTATGGCTCATAACACAGCTACACAATGGCCTACTCTTGCAAATGTTGCCATGGGATCTTTACCTTCCACAGTTACGTAGGCGGCGCATATTTTTATGGTTAACACACGTGCAGCGTTCACAAGAGTGACCGCTGTGTTCAAACCAACACCGCGAACTTCTGGAGAACACACTACTACTGGGTCATGTCACATTTTGTTGACTATTACATGTTAGTAAAAATGTGCATGTTGTCTTAGGAAGACACCTCTAGCCATGCGTATTGATAAGGTGGGCGGACATCGCGCGATGTTATTCACGAATTTACTCCACTTATTGCAGGCGGGCTTCAGAGAGGGAAGACGCTGCTGTGACCAGGTGCTTACAATCAATACCATCATTGAGACAGGCTTCCAGAAGCAGCTAAAGACTGGAGCTGCCTTCACGAACTTGTCATCGGAAAAGCACGCTGATGTGAAGGCCTGCCTGCTGAAGGTTGAAAAAAAATATCATGCAGTGCCATGTGACTCTCAGTCTTATCAGCACCTAAATGAAGCAACTGCAAGTTCTGCCTCCACCAGGGTGACAAGACCAGCTGAACACGGATGCTCAATAACGGGCTGCCACAGGGATCGGTGCTCACACCGGCCCTCCTCAAGGTCTACACAGCAGACATGCGCTGCGCTAAATCTCTGAAGCTCGTCTGTGACGATGACACTGCATTGTGAATGTACACGTCAGTGCTAAGAGGAAGTAAGTGGGATGCTCACCCAGTAGCCTGGATCTGCTCTAATGCTTCTTCCAGACCTGGTGCCTCCCTCTCTAATCCAGAGAAGACAGCTGTGTTGTTGGATATCCCGTCTCAAGGGCTAGAAAATCGCTCAACATATCCGTTGAGGAAGGTGTCTTACCCGCGAACCCCGCTCAATACACCTGAGCTTTACACCAGATAGGACAATCCCTGATCGTCCTCATCTCACCAACATTGGCTAAGAAATAAAAACCTGGGAGAACCAGAGTCACAAACTCACTGCAGCACTCAGCCACGTGTCGTCTGTTTTGCCTCATGGTCCAGCAGCTGCCACACAGAGACCATAGCCGTGTGGCTGAGCACCGCCATGAGGACACTGTCAGGGATGCTTAAATACACTGCAACTGAGTGGCTGCCAGTGCTGTCCCACAATAGCCCACCTGCCATCTGCCACAATGCCGCCATGCTACATAAGATGACCGAGAATTAAAAGTGACTCCAACCTTCCAGTCCATGAAGACCTGAACAGCCCACCGTGAACGTGCCTACAATCACACCGGCTATTCTGGGAAACGGCAACCGTCGTCGACGCAGCTGGCAGCGACCAATTATCCAGACGGATGGAGTCGTGGGATGCATGCAACGTTAAGATCCAACCCCTCATCGCTGACGCAACGGCAGAGGACCCTGGCTTAGACCTCCCTCGAGGACAGAGGATGGAACGCAACTGATCCCGCATCGGACGAAGATGGGGGATGTTCCCACGTCCAAGAGGACAAATCGTATCGCATTGGATCAACCAGGCCACTGACACCTGTTCAAGGAGGCACTTTCATGTCTCTACTTAGCGTCTCAGGAGGGCATTGAGTGGGGTCAAATCTATGAGTATCATTGTAGTAGAGAACTCCACTTATTTGTAATAATTGTGGATAATCGTGAAGCTACGAAGAATAAAGCCACAGATAATTGGAGTATTTAATGTCTACACACAGCTTCTGTGGATAATAGTCATGGGTAATGAGGTCGTGAATTTCCCTGTACTATATACTGCATATATTGTACATGCCAACACCCCTGTGTAAAAACAACAAGTAATTACCAATTATTTGGCAGGGTAGACCCATCCACCACCAGGGGACGGATTTAAGCCATGAAATTTCAAACAACAGGATATATGTAATATGGCTGCAAATGAGCCTGAGAGTGCAAGGGAACATTGCAGTGTAATAGTTTAATGTTTTTTTTTCAGGTTCTTTAGAAATGTCTAGGCTCGGAGCTAAATCAGAGCATGCGCTAATGAGACATATTTAAACAACCTTTGTACCATGTGTCGTATGAGAAAATGACAAATAGCTACGAGAATTAACCTTAACGCACCCTTATGGCAAATAATGCAAACATTGATGGGTTGCACTTTGAGACCATTTGAAACCGTTTTGGTTGAACGTTGTCGATATATAATGTAGCTTGCGACTGACACAGCAGACAGTGAAGGTAATGTACAGTGAGTAGCTCTTGAATGTATCACTTCTGTTGGCTAATCTTGCAGTCGAACAGCTTTCGGCACGCAGCGTTTGGCGAGATGTGCGGAACTGAAGACTCGTCACTGAGTTAAGAGTTGCCTGCATTGACGCATTCCATTTGCGACTTTGCAGTGCCGTGAAGAAATGTTAATTTGAAACATCGCGCTTAATGGCACTCAGCATCTTCTCGTTATAATCTTTACGGGTGTGATGCTAATTTCAACTTTTGCTCAGGAGTTCTTTATTATCAAAAACCTAAAGCGCTCTAATATACCATATTTGCTCTGTACCGTTCATGACACAAGCACAATATTTGCTTATTTTTAAAATATTTTAGCAGTCACATGTGTAGGTTATGAGATAGGGCCCCATGCACTGACTGATTTATGGTTGGAGATATAACAAATATTTAAATTATTTCACCCATCATTAGAGGGAAAACGTTCCGTATAACATAATGTGCTCCATAGACAGTATGCAATGCATGTCTATAAACATGTCAAGATCCTTGTGGAATTTTATAGTTAAAATCGCTCCAAACACTCTGTTTTCTCATGACTCATTCGGAAGTCTATTGGCAGACAAAATGCAAAGATCCCTCCCCATATAAGCTTAACAGACTTTCGGGGCGAGTACTGTTAGCAAGAACCTAGGAAGACCAGCACAGCACACGAAAGGGCGGGTGGCCAGCTCCCTAGCGCCGCTGTTTACGCACCACAGGAGCTACTCACTTGAGGCCGAGTTAATCTAGGGGAGGGAGGAGACCGGTTCAAATATACACCGCTGAGATTGACCATGAGCGGCATACGCACTTGCTTGCCAGTCAATAGTTGCAGACACTGTGCACATGGACACCCAAAGATTGAGCCGAGGAGCTGGAAGCGTCTGTCCTGTCCCGCATTGTCGATTCCTCACAGCATGCTCATTCTGCTCAGAGAGCCAGGAAAAGGCAGTTGGATGAGGTTGGGGATCTATGAGCAGAGAGAGGAGGAACGCTCGACGCGTCTGTTACGAAAGAGCAACTCTCAAGAGCAGTTCCGAATAACTTTTTTTCCTCATTTGTTCGTGCAATGAACATCTTAAGTTGGTTAACATTAACCTGATAAATTAGCCGAGGTGTTTTAGTTTTTTAAGTTTTCCCTTCCAGGTGAGTCACCAATCACGGAAGTTGGTTGGGTATACGGATGGACACTGATGGATCGACACATGTTTAATGTACCATGTGCATTGCATGTGCTTACAAGCTGGAAACATTAGAGTCATGTTAATTTCAATTACTATCGTAGCTGTGACATTGGTATTGATGTACGTTTTCACGGCTCCAAGTGTAAGAATTGCTCTTGAAGCTGTTCTTTAAGGATAGCCATGTCGAGTTTTCCCTGCTGCCTTTCACGACGTTTCACCTTTGGCATTGGAGGCATCATCAGGCCACCCCGAAAGAGCAGCTCTTGAGAGCTATATCAGTTATTTCTCAGCTCAACAATAAGTACATTATTATTATTAGACAGCTATGATTACTGGCTGCGAGGCACGCTTTTATTTCTGACATACAATGCATAAATAACGATTAACTCCTTAAAAAACACTGAATTTATGTCTATCAAATGACAGTGTGTGACATTAGGCGGTTGATGTTTTATACTCAGCTGCTGCTATCTAAGCGCAGATACGTGGAGTGCTCGCTTGTCTAGGTGGCTGACAGCTAAGCACAGTCAGAGGGCCGGACAAAGAGCAAAGGAAACCTTGTTCTCGCTCTAAGTGCTTACACATTATGACAGGCACACGCAAGAGCCATTATGGCAGCTTGGGGATGTCCTGTTGGTCAGACTCGCTTTGCCACGCGGTGAGCTCAGCGGCCCTTTCGTCTGAACGATCCCTTCACCTCGCTTTCATACCGGTTCATATTTTTCTCGTATCACATGTCGACGAACGGTTCTTTTGTACATAATGTCATTTGGAACCATTCGTTGCTAGAATAAAGACACAAATTCCTTGGTGGAATGTGTTGTCGTTGTAAAATTCCGTTGTGTTACAGTTTGGTAATGCGTTAAGTGATTATGTGCTTGAGGTAGATACAAAGTCATATCAGCCGACACAAGGTATACACAGCCTCTATACTGGAACACTATTATCAGCGGCCCTATTACACACAAGTCTCATGATCCGCCGCAGCTGTGTGGTGTGCGGAAATTCTGATTACAAGTCCTATTCTGTCTATTATACAAAGATTTTTTGCCACTTTTCCCATGAGTCTTTGTAGAAAGACATCCTATTATCCGTGGCTATTCGCAGATCATAGGCATCGCGCGACACATATCCTCGCGTTTTTACATGCGGGTGAGTAAAGTGTTGGATAAAAGGATACTGGTCCCCCAAATTATAGTGGATAAACATAACTTCTCTATTATTATCGGAGGTGAAATTTATAGATCGCAAGGAATTAGGGATTCTTGCATATTTCTATTAAATTTCTACAATTACGGACTGGATGATTACTGCATTTGTAGGAATTGCGATTCTTGAGTTAGACGACTACTTAGACTACCAGAACTGTGATCATAACATTTACGAACGTGGTTTAGAGGACGAAGGCAACACACGTGACAAAAATGTTCCGCGTAAGCTGCACAGGGCACTATATAAATCACTCAACCCACACAGGAGTCCCGGTGGGCCCTATGGTCCACGATGCCTCCTCACTGGTCAACACTGATGACCGCCAACTGGTATCAGAATCGCCATTGAAGCAATGCATAGGCATCAGCAATGCGTTAATGGAAATTTCACCAGGCTAGCCCGGTCCCACGGACCCTCACGTAGTATATAAATGCTTCACCGTGCTCAAGGTGCAATCGGGCCGTGTCTTCCCCGCAGAGAATTCTGACTGGAGTCTAGGTTGATACCATTTGTTTGGCTTCTCCCTATTTAGTAATGTTCAGTGGTGATTCCTGTTGATACCGGCCACTTGCAGTTGGTGTTGATAGCAGCTGGCCAGTATTGACCAGCCGTACGTTTCAGTGGTAATTACACTGCATCGGTCAGGCACACGGTCATTGTTGCTTGCATGCTTACGTCAGGTTTCAGAAATCTGAGTCTCATCGTGATTCCACAGTTTCTCAAGTCAAGGGGTTCCATCACAAACTTTATGTAATTTCAAAAATTGAATGCCTATTTTAGGCCATGATTTGTTGCAATCTCCAAATTCTATGGATGATATGATGTTCTAATGATGTAGGTTTTCACGGCTCGATGAATGACGATTGCTTCGAAAAGCTGCTCTCTCGGGACAGCCGCGTCGATCGCTCCCTCTCTCCTCTCCTCGCGACGTTTCGCCTCACGGTAGAGGCATCCTCAGGTGCAGTGAGGATGCCTCTAACGTGTGAGGCGAAACGTCGCGATGGAGAGGGGGAGCGATCGACGCGGCTGTCCCGAGAGAGCAGCTTTTCGAAGCAATCATCATATAATGTTCTTATTAATTATCAAACTTCAGCATTTTGTAGTTATTACAGAACTTTATAAAATCTAATGCCAAGGTGTGCATGCACTCTCCTATCTTGTTACATGTGGAGACATTAAATGCCTTTACATTTAAACTCTGATCCCATAATTTCGCCAGATACGTCATGGCAATCGCATCTTGCTTGTCTGTAGAGATCAACATTGTCATACACCTTGTGACATTATTTGCAGGTGCAGCCAGAAAGCCAAGCCTGCGTGCTCTACGCCAGGAGAGAGAGCGCTGTGTCATACCGCTGGCGACCGACCCGTTTGGTTTATTCGGGCTCACGCCGTCAGACGTGTCGCTTCATGACCTCCTCAAGAACACTACTACGAAAAGGCAATCAGGTGGGCACGTTCCTCCAGCGGTGACTCTAAACACCCTTGGATATGCATAGCCAAGCTAATGGCGTTTCGGATGCAACGTGAAGTCATCTGAGAGGGTAAAGCTAATAGATGTGCCAGTTGCGCTTTTGTTTATGTTTATGGCTTGCGAGACTTGTCATGAGCTGACTTTGACCCACTGGGTCATAGGATCATATGCCAGTCTTACTATCAGCACAACTAATTTAACTCATTTAGTCAACATGTTTTGTTACATAAGAGGGAATTATTTTCAGATAAGAACTTAGACTGAATATGAAAAACAACACCTTTTCTTTTACACACCTCATGGTTTCATTGGGGTAGATTTGGCTGCTGTAGCTATGTTAATGTGAATACCTATTTGTGTGTGGGACAACACACTCCCCAGCTGCTTGTTGTCATGTGGAACTTCACGGAAAAATCCTGATCATTATTCAGACTGAAGAAAGTGGATTTTGTTTCTTAGATAATTTATGGTAATTAGATGAGCATCGAAATTAATTGCATAATTGTTCCTCTTTTAAAAAATGAACTGTACGTGAGTTGAATACAGATTTTGTTGTTAAACTTACGCAATTCAATACTGTGGATGATGAGAAACCCCTTCCAAACAGAAAAAAAAGACTAGTGCAGGCCAGAAAACAAATGGATTTAATAACACACATGTGCATTGCATGTACAATTCACGTCTTGGCATGGTTGACTACATGTTCTCCATTTTTACGTTGGGTAGGCTATAATGGCAACGTGGCCACACATGTAGTTATTTTGAGCTGGTTGCCTGTATAAACCTGGATGTTTTTGTACATACAATGTTCATCTGCCACCGTTACACTTACGCACAATGATTCTCTCACGTAAAGTATGTTTGAAGGATATGTTTTGTTCACAAAAATACAAGATCTCTGCGTGTCCCTCGCGAATATCCATGCTCTTCCTCTCATCAATGCATGCATTTATTTTCTCTTGACAACTCTATCACTTAACGTCTCTCAATACTTTTGGAATCAAAGCTTGGAGTAAAGACATTTCTAGAACTTCCTTTTCTTGCAGAGCCACAGAAGTAACACGATTACATTTTATTTTCCTCTGAACTAAAAACAGAGTGAACTTTAAGTAGTCTTGGGTATATTTTATTACATTGTTTAACCTCACATATTTCATATCATAGTAAGTTTTTATCAGAGCGAAAAAATAATAAAAGTGTTGAATTTCTTTGGAGGTTGGGTTATAATTACATTTGCTTCAGACAAAGAGAAACCAAGTTATTGATGCTCTAGTCGTATTAGCTGTTTATCTCTGTCAAACTGACATTTATATTGCATTTAGGTGGCCAGTTGACCACGTTCCCATCAGATTTGCATCAAGTGTGAACTTATTTTCAATGGTATTGTTCTTCTGCTTTAATGAGAAATGTATAACTGTAACTAGTTTAGAGAGGGGTTTTTTTGAAATCTCACTGCGTTAGCAAAGAATTGGTCATACATTTTTCACATTGCTATTTTGACGAAGGTTGTTGACATCACATCATTCGACATTTCAATCCGTTCAGACAACCGAGGAGAGTGACGTTATGAACCGATGTAGGTTTTCACGGCTCGGCGCACCATGACCCCTTCCAAAAGCTGCCCTTTCGTGATGGCCGTGTCGAGCGCTTCTCCTCTCTCCTTCGCAGCGTTTCGCCTCCCACGCCGGCGTGCTAAGCGTGATGGGACGCCTGAGGATGCCTCCGGCATGGGAGGCTAGATGTCACGAAGGAGAGAGGAGGAGGGCGGCACAATGGCGCAGCGAGTAGCGCTGCTGCCTCACAGCAGAAAGTCTCCCGGATTCGCTTCCCAGCTCGGGTGCCTCGCTCTGTGGACTTGGCTTGTTTTTTCCTCTTGCCCACATGGGTTTTCGCCGGGTGCTCCAGCTTCCTGCCACCGCTCAAAGTTAATTGGCCTGTTGATGAAATTGCCCTAAAAAGTGTGCCCGGCGATGTACTCGCGTCACATCCTGGGTATCCCCCCCGCCTTGCGCCCTCTGCCTGCCAGGATAGGCTCTGCCCCCCCCCCCGTGACCCTGTACAGGACTAAGCAGGTATTGATAACGAATGAATGAATGAGAGCGGTGGAGCGCTGGACATAGCTGTATCAAAACAGCGGCTTTTGGAGGTAATCACCAGGGTAAAGTTTGATGAAAATGTATCTACAAGTAACTCGTTCCTCTTTTGCGCATGCACAGGATACAGCTGCTTTGTGTAATGTAATATAGAACGAGCATTTAAGCCGCGTCGAATCATTACAACACACCTTAAAGCCATATTTTACATGAATTCGAATGTAAAACGTCACGTATCTTGCCAAAACCGAGGTGCCAATGAGGGGCCAATTGGTGCACACGAAAATCAAGCATTCATGGCTCGGTATAAGATAAGCGTCCAGTGCATCTTAAAACAAACGAGATGCAGTGTGAATCACATGTATGAACTAAAACGAGCAAGTCAGTCTTTAACACGCGGTGTTTCGAACTACAGACTAAAAAATGAGTCATCCAGTCACAAATCAACATTAATGTGCAGCTTGAGTGACATTCAGATGAGACACCCACAGAAGGACAGCTGTACACGTGTAGAGGAAGCTCTCATGCAATGTCGGGGGCGAGTGAACGAATTGCAGTCGAAATCCCAACCTCGGGGCGGCGCGGTGGCCCAGTGGTTAGCGCTGTCGCCTCACAGCAAGAAGGTCCCGGGTTCGAATCTCTCGGCTCGGGTGCCTTTCTGTGTGGAGTTTGCATGCTCTCCCCGTGTCCGCATGGGTTTTCGCCGGGCACTCCGGTTTCCTCCCACAGTCCAAAAGCATGCTGCTGCATAGGTTAATTGGCTCGCAGGCTAAATTGCCCCGCAGTGCCCGGCGATGGACTGGCGTCCCATCGTGGGTGTATCCCTGCCTTGCGCCCTGTGTCTGCCGGGATAGGCTCCGGCTCACCGCGACCCTGTATAGGACTAAGCGGTTTCAGACAATGAGATGAGATGAGATCCCAACCTCAAAAACAGTTGCTTGTTTTTTTCGATTTCCAAGTTGAATAAACAAAAGACTTCCTGGGACTACTCGTACATTTATTATAACTGTTTTAAAATAATCCTCACTTTTACAGTTACACCGCATGGATATGTACTGATGTTTTTGTTCTGTGATCATTGCCGTGTACTTTTTGAAACTTGTGTACGGACACGCGTTTAATTTTTGTTCTTGATAGTAATCGTTTGTAAAATGCTCCGATTATCACGCAAGGTTATTCGTTCTGCCCAGGCGGCACTCAATAATTTAAGTGCCTAATGCTAGATTGTTTACTCAACTTTGAAAGCAAAGTGCATGTTGTGACTTGATAGGTTTGAAAACTATATTGCAGCCACTTGGACATTGCATTGTATTTTGCAAGTAGAGGCCTTTGGGACATTTAAATATTTCAACAGTGCTTATTTATTCATGCGGTGGTGTGGTGTATACTGATTTCAGAAGGCAACCGTGTATTTAACAAAGAATTATTGTTACATAATACATGGCCTCACTCTTCTTTTTTGCAGTGAAAGCAAATACGCGTCGTTTAGTTCCTATCGGTACAAACAAATGTACATTTAGTCCTTGTTATTCGCGGGGGATAAAGGACAAGAGTGACAGTGGACAGCGAGACAGGCAGACACTGACAACACCTGTCCAATAAAACTAATCCACTCCGGACATCAGCATAAATTTTTTTCCAATAATGTTCTAAAAACATTAACAACCTTTAATTAACATCGTAACAGTACAGCTGCACCGTTAGTACCTGAAAAGTAATGATATTGCTTGACATAGTGTGGCAGGAATTATATATATATATATATTAACAAATTAACATACATTTACCTTAACGACAGGGGTGGAAGAGGGAGTGCTTGCTAACAGCGCTTCACCCTTAAGTCTGCTAAGGCTATTTGGTACCTTTGTCTTGGGGGGAGGGGGAGGGAGATGAAGTTTGGGCAAGGGAGAGTGGGTGAGAGCGGTGACGGGGTGGCTCAACCTACACGTGCGTAGGCCACAGCAACCGCCTCGCTCCGCGCGCCCAGTTTGTATTTCCCGATTCGAAAAGCTTTGAGGATGGCTCTTAGGCCACGCTCGCCCGGTCCCGCGAAGATGTGGAAACCGCGGATAGAGAAACCGCGGATAAGGAGGACTCGATATAATGTACTCTGGACACCACTTGATGATCATTCCGCTAATGGCTAAGGTCCCTAAAAGCAGTGTGTCTTCATGTGGCAACCTTTGTAGTTGATTGAACAATCTCCTGAGCATGGATATTTTAATTATTGTTTGATGTTTAGGGATACTTTAAATTTAATACTAGTGTTAATATTACAGCTCCAGGGCATGTTCTTTCTAGCGTTTGAATTTTATCTCTCTTGGGTTGTGGAAACGGTTGCAACCCCAGTGCAAGAGCTTTTATTGGGATACCAGTCAATACAGTGTGAGAGTGGTGTGCAGTAGGAAGAGCTTTAAAGAGAAAGATGTGCAGCGTCAGAGTGGTCGAGAGAGAAAATGAAAGGCAGTCCAGCAGAAATAGACATGAAATACGGGTGTGTGGTTTAATGGGAGGAAATAGTATGCCCGAATCAAATAATATTCCGGATATAACGTTTAGTATTTCTGGTCGCTTGAAGAACATTACGTGAAGGCTGCATTGTATTTAAGAAGTCGATACACTGTAACATAGTGTAACATAGGCTGATGTATTTGCCACGTTTTGAATTCATGTCTCGCAGTATTATACGTTTACCTGAGAGCAGTTGGAGTGTTTTGATGATGGCCTCCGGCGTTACCAGAATTAACGTTTGAATTTCCAGACACCTGCAATCTGCTGCTCACGAGGAGTAATTTGAATCACTCGGACATCAGGCTGTCCAGATGGCATTACAAGTGCATTCCTAAAATGAATCAGTTGCTGATGCGTATTTATGTTAAGCAACGTTTCCCCCCCCTCTCCTACGTTAGCATCGCAGGAGCATATGTACGAAGAGGTAGACTAGGCTGGAAAGCTGCATTTATGCTCTTTTTACTTTAATTTCATTATGCCAAGAGTTCCACTGCCAGAGGCAAACAAGTTTGATTTATTGGTGACCCCAGGTTAAAGCAGCAAGAGCATTTCTGAGCTGCGAGCAGCTCCGGATCGAGATGCTGTGGGAGTTTCCCCATTGTGATTAATGTTCTCCATTTATCATTTCCCCCGAGTGTAGCCCTAGCTTGACCAGCAAGCAATTTCCACACTGCTCTGCTCACCCACCATGCGCTCACTGAGTTAAATTGGCTCTAATCTAGTACAAACACCATTTTCGAAAGTCTGTATATGTGTGTACACATTTAATTAAATCATGATGTTAGAAAGATCAATCTTATGTGAAACATATTACAATAAACATGTTCTCTTTTTTAAAACAATTTTATGAACGAGAGCAGCTTATCTTTAAATTATGTGGAAGTTTACATTTCAATGCGGGGCACGTTTGTTCGCTGAGCATGCGTGGAGCAGTTTTTTTTTTACACATATGGCCGAGGAAATGTACAGTTACGTGATGATGATGATGAATCACAGGTGGAGAAGGTGGTTGGGAAGCAATTCTCAGTAGGGAATAAAACAACAATAGACAGCTCGACAGCGTGGTACACTTTCTCCGAGATAGCCGCGTGGGTCAAACGAGGCATTGGCGCTACAGGAAGGAAGAAACTGTTGTCAGCACACGCTGTCACTCACGCGTGGTTAAGATATTGAGCGAGCGAGACCGTGGGGCCCTTGCAGATGCATATCCACACGCACCGTGAACCTCGTAACAACTTTACAGGGTTTCCCTTTGTACGATTTGTCAAGACTATTTAAAAAGGTAAAACACCTACCCCGTCACACAGTTTATTTTATATGGCCCTGCTCACGCATAGTAGCAGGGTGCGTTACAATGTGCACGGACGGACTGTATGTAATTCCAACTCAAGTGCGCACATGATCATTAGTGTACGTGTTGTTGCTGAGTTTCTTTTAAACATAGTTATTATTGCATATTAATAACGATAATGTGGATATATAAATAGAAATTTGTCATTTTGAGATATCTGTAATTCCCTTCCAAGATATTGGATCTCTGGATGGGTAGCATTTAAAATGTGTAATCTATATAG
>JAZEWT010000012.1:18866644-18889028 GCA_036362905.1 Mordacia mordax
AAGGTACTTACCCTATATATCTTTCATACAGTCAAGGTTGGTCATTGCTAATTTATTGTACATGAAGAAATTATAGTTTATGTGCCGCGGCTTGTTAGTTTTTAAGGTATAGAATCACATTTCCCCATGATTGTTAAGCTGTCCTCTGCTAAGCTCATCCATCCATCCACTTACTGGGTCGAGGCCTATCCATGAGTGCTTTGAGAGTTGGGAAGCACTTGCCTGTTTGCTGACCTTCATGACAGGCTGCTGGGCATTGATCACCACGTTTTTTCAGGCAAGCTGTCAGGGCAATCACTGACTATAAATTGCTTCTTGCTATTGTGCTCAAAGCCAGGTTTAAACTCTCTGAGGACACGCGGTCACTCGCAAGATATTAAACCTTTCGACCTCGGTTTAAAATCTAGAGTCTGTCAGAGATGGATTAATAACATTTTAAATATATATGCACTTCTTCAATTAGCACGCCAGAGGTGAACACGCGAATGTATTAACATGCTAACAAAGTAAATACAGGCATACCCGTACTTGTACTTAAACACATAGGAACCTATCACACGTTATAAATACGCCACCTAATGTAATTAATGAGATTTGCTAATTCTCTGTAACATTATACACGTGGTGCGTGGTTAATAGAGTAATATTATTAAAATAGAGAATAAGCACGCTTAATTGAAGTCTGCAGATAGACAGTTGTGTCGCACATTGTTACGTTGGAGAATTCTCATGGTCGTTGCGATGACTGTGCCGTTGTTCCTTCCAGAAGAAAATCCTCAAAAGAATTTGCGGAAAAGGGTTCCTCTGAAGCCAGACACGACTTTGGCTCCAGCAAGGTCTCCAGCAAGGTCTCCAGCAAGGTCTCCAGCAAGGTCTCCAGCTTTTGACCTGAAAGATGTTCAAGGTGAATACCCATTCCTTTTCGTTACTGTAATCGCATCGTGTTGTAATGTTTTTCGGCTTCAAATATATGCCATGCGATCCATTTATAGATACCCCGCCGATTTCTAATGACGATATTTTACTTTTCAGTGGTTGATTGAATACTGTACTGTGAATGCGGTGGCTCCGTAGATTACAGTGGAGAATGTTAAAAGATTTAGTGACTGCATTGAGATTTATTGCGAGCATTTAGAGGCGTTGACAAAAATACTGTGGTTTATGCCTCTCATATATGATATTAACTTGACAATATAGTAATAATTTGGCAGGGACAGCGATAAAGTGTTAATGGCTGCAGTATCATTCCACCGAACTAACACATTTCCCACTCAGAATCAAGGGTTTGTCAGTGTCTGTGCTTTCATCACTCGAGTAAATGTATTGGACATGGTCATGTAAATGGCAGATTTCTGTGCATGTTGCAGAAAATAAAAATCCAAACCCTAGTGTTATAAAACTGAAAACGTACCGACAGCTATGTTGTGTGTCAGGAGTATCATTTGCACAGCTTATTCTCATTCGTTAGTTTCTTCACAAATGATGTACGGCTTATAAATTCAATTTTCTTATTAATCCACTGCTCAGTGGTTGGCTCAGTACCAGTATTGGCTCAGGACCCCAATCCCACTGAATAAAATATATGTATTTCCCAAGGAGAAAAGAATGCCTGCTTTAACAATCCATTCATCTCCGAACGGTTGTTGGTCCAGCTGTAGACAGATGAGTAACACATGATGGTGTGACGCACGCTGTGATGCATCGTAGTGCGGGCAGTTATTATTTTATTTCAGTGTACCATCCCATAGAGATCTCCTTGTTATAATTTACACTCTTCCTTTCCATTTCTCCCCTTCCCACCTAATTTGGCTTGCCATCAAAAAATCCGTATCAGTTATAATTTACCGTAAAATGGTTCCCAAAACATTTTTTGGCGGCACGGGGTCCAGTGGGTAGCGCTGTCGCTTCACAGCAAGAAGGGCCCAGGTTCGAATCTCGACTCGGGTGCCTTTCTGTGTGGACTTTTCATGTTCTCTCCCCGTGACCACGTGGGTTTTCACCGGGCACCCCGGTTTCCTCCCACAGTCTTAAAAACATGCTGCTGCATTGGGTTAATTGGCTTGCAGACCAAATTCCCCTCAGTGCCCGGTGATGGACTGGCATCTGATCGTGGGTATATCCCTGCCTTGTGCCCCGTGTCTGCCGGGATAGGTTCCGACTCACGTGACCCTGTACAGGACTAAGCGGTTTCTGACAATGAGCCGAAATGAGATGAAATTTATCAATTTGGTTGGACGCAGATACATTACGTGCATTTCCCTGGACGTTATGCATGCATATTTTTTGGTCAAGTACTGTTTAAGGATAAACAATACATAGCAGTGGTCGTTTAATTGGCATGAGATACACACATGAAATATTTTAATTAAAGATGTCCTTACCATTTCATTTTTAATATTGCATAGCTCACATAAAACACTAGCATGCAATTAAAATCTAAACTGGGCAGTCAGTCTATGGATCTATACTTAACGCAGCAGGCACATGAGTAAAGTATGTCATGTTTGTTCACTGTGGTATGTAGTCTGCCACTGAATATATCTTATTCACCAGATCTTAGAAATTGCAAATAACTACCGTATGCCATTATGCCCCTGCTCTTATCAAATATGAATTGGCGTTTTCGGCAATGGAAACTGAAGTAGTCATCTGAGGCTAAGGTCTTATTTGACATTGTGTAGGAATTACCAAAGCCATTTAAAAAAGAAGAACTCTCGACAACGAGTTTACACAAAGGCAGCTGCAAAATAGACAGAAGTAGAAACTTTGGATAAGGAGATAACCTTCTAATCAAGGCTTTGCACAGCAATATTCGAGGATTTTAGATGATGAATTAAAACTGGTTTGGAGACCTAAAAGAATGCACGTAAATGTCAGGTTGGCTACTGTAAATTATACTGATTGAAATGATGAAGCGTATTTAAAAGATGTTATTGTTGTTGCTATACCTTTCTTGTTGTTGATATGCTGTTCTCTCCACAGCTCTGTGCAGCGCTTTGTGACTCTCGGGTGAAAAGTATTCTAGAAGTGCGATTATTATTAGTATTATTACATAACGCTGCAAAGTTGGACTCGACAGAATATGAGCAAAAATAAATATGCATTTGTTAAATGCAAGCAAATAAAAATGTATTGTTGGAGGGACACAAGTGGAAAACAACTGAATGTTTATACCAAGGGTAGTTATTAAATGTGGATATGGAATACCCATCTCATTATCTGAAACCGCTTAATCCTATATAGGGTCACGGTGAGCCGGAGCCTATCCCGGAAACACAGGGCGTAAGGCAGGAATACGCCCGACGACGGACGCAAGTCCATCGCCGGGCATTGCGGGACAATTTTAGTCTGCGAGCCAATCAACCTATCCAGGAGCATGCTTTTGGACTGTGGGAGGAAACCGGAGTACCCGGCGAAAACCCACGCGGAAACGGGGAGAGCATGCAAACTCCACACAGAAAGGCACCCGAGCCGAGAGATTCGAACCCGGGACCTTCTTGCTGTGAGGCGACAGCGCTAACCACTGGGCCACCGCGCCGCCCGTTATGGAATACAATTTGGAAATAGATGTGAGCGTAAGAGCAAGATAGATCAGTTATTCAGCACAGCAATAATGTGCTTCAGGAAGAATATCATTGTGCGATGCTGCCAATGATGTGGGTGAGACACGCAAACACTGGCAATTAAAAGCGAAAAAAGGTCAGCATTTCACAGTGAGAGCACGAGGTGATGCATGCTTGGAACTAAATTTGAATTTTTACTGAGAGACAAATGGGCCAGGTGACAAAAGAAGTATTATAATAGCGTGTTAAACCAAAATATATGAATATGCAATGGTAAAGCCCACTGAGCAATTAGCTCTTTTTTAATATGAGACCTGTTGAAGTGGCTTTTGTCATGTGTGGCAATTTTTAGTAGCCGAATAATATAATCACATCTCAATGAATGTGGAGAGCAACACCGGAGAACTTTGAGGAAAAAAATCCACATAACCATGGGGCGTACATGCACACTCCAAATTTATACAGGCATTGTTAGGGTTGGGATAAGCCCATGACTTTCTGCATACCGGGCGAAGGAAATAACATTTCACCACGGAAATTAAATGGGCTTTGGCAGGATATATATTCGTATCATATATTTTCACAAATATCTATGATGGGTGACGGATGAAACTGGAGATGGTAATGGCAACCAAAGAAGAGAACACGTCTGTTAAGATGGCTAAGCATGCAGTGAAGCGATCATTTCATTTGCAAGAGTAGCGTTCAGCGCACGATCACAGGGCCTCGTTTAATAATAATTGCATTTATAGAGGCGCGTTTCACCCGGGAGTCACAAAGCGCCGCACAGAGCTGCGGAAAGAACGGTACGTCAACAACAACGACATAAGAACGGCGAATCAGCAACAATGTTTTTTAGGGTTTTTTTTTTACAAATCCGAGCTGTGGAGAGAACGGCATGTCAACAACAACATCAGGACAGTTCAACTGAAAATCAGTTATTAGCATTACATTCTAGGACATATAATGAGCAAAAAATAAATTCTTCAACAAACAAGGAAGGAATAAATATTCCCGAGCAGGCACATAATGATGATGACATTAACAGGTTTTCATCCAGCAATCATTACAGAATGGCTGGTGATACTGTCATTCTCTGTGTACTGATATTGCAGTAGAATAAGTCAGTTTATTGTACGTTTTGTTGGAAAAGAATATAATATTCGTAGTTTATTACAATTATACAGCACATTTCAACCAGAGGCCACCAAGGAGTCAGCCATGGCCAACCCACCAAACACTGCTTTCCTACATATTGTTATTGGCCAGCTCATTAATGAGCGTTTTTTTAGTTGTGAGGGAAAACCAGAGAACCCGGAGGAAAACACACGCAGAATAGGGGGAGAACACAGAGACTCCATACAGAAAGGCACCTGAGACGGGAATTGAACCGCCTGGGACAGTACCTTTTTTTTATGAGTTACTACTCTTACCAATGTGCCACCCTGCCACAAACACTAAACACTATGTAATGATGTAGGTTTTCACGGCTCGATGCATGATGATTGCTTCGAAAAGCTGCTCTCTCGGGACAGCCGCGTCGATGGCTCTCTCTCCTCTCCTCGCGACGTTTCGCCTCACACGTTGGAGGCATCCTCAGGCGAGAGGAGAGAGAGCCATCGACGCGGCTGTCCCGAGAGAGCAGCTTTTCGAAGCAATCACTAAACACTATTTCATTTTTTTAACCGTTTGACCAAATCTTTTGCGCTGTATGTAATGTTAAGTGTTGCCTAAACAATTTGGTAATTTCCACATGTTCTGTTTAGTATTTACACACAGTTAAAAAAATCAAATTTTCACCAGATGTTAAATAATATCAAAGCGTGTTAACACACCAGTTGTGCATAAAGAGCATACATGTTGGAATTTCATTACTACAGTGTTGAAATAGGTTGATTTTTTGCGTTGGTTTGCATGCATAGCTAAGTCAGGACAATTAAATCATAAATCCCCTGTAAAATAACCAGTTCCAAGCACATCCTAACCATGACGTGTAACTTTGCCCTCATATGCTCTGGCATATATTTAAACATGCCGAGAGATCTTGGTAATATTTTGAATATGCTCAAATCGTATTAGTCGTATGTAAGATATTTCTGACACGTAAATTATAGATTTTTTTTATCGATGTAAAAATATGTTAACGTGCCGTAAGAACTTCATCAGTGCATTCCGTTTTTCTAATTTAATTGAGTTTAATATTATGATGTTCCAGTCGCTACGTATTGTACAATGTCTTAGTCGTGTATAAGTATGTTTTTGTCATTTGAATCTGCGCAAATTACAGACATTTTGGCACTGCGGCATGACTGATGTTGATGCCTTATCTGTACTGTAGTCAACCACATTTGTTTCCTTTAACAGTAACTTAGCAATTTGCCTGAGGGAATGCCTATTAGATGAGGAGAGGTCACTTTGTAGTGTGTCCTTCGCAGCAAGGCCACCAGGAGGTGTGTGCCAAGCTGGATTATAAAGTTACACTGATCCTTATATTTCATTCTGTTGCCACAAAGTAACTTTACCGTCCTAGTGATAATCCTACACCTACACAACGCATCACTCGGCAGGTCAGGAGAGACATGTCTCGTAAAATATCACAAAACCCGTGACGATACACTTTGCAACTCACTCTCGCAACGCTCACTTTGCTTAACGTTGACAAAATAAATACAGTATCCAGATCTTCATCAGTCAGTAAAAAATGCAGTGTCTATTCATGGTTTTCTCATCAATGGCTGTCTCCTCAAATGCCTGTCCTCAATGGTCCAGCATCTAGTGGGGGTTTACCATGTTCTTTTTAATTTTGGTTGCGAAATTCTGGCAAACGGGGCACATTAATGTAAAAAAAAGAGCAACGAGGGCGAACGGTTACGAAACCCCAAGGCAGTTGGCTAACTTTGTGGTCTGAGCTCATGAGCATTAACTCATGACCAAATTTAGAACGAGTCCTGCATTTGGCTCTCGTGCAGAGAGGGGTGATGTTGCTCCCCCCGGCTGAGTCAACGTGAAACGAGGACCCAGCACTATGCTCGGTCTCGGGGAGGTTCAGCAGCCGAGCGGAGAGCATGAGTCATTGGTCCCTCGTGTGCCGTGCGAGACCATGGTAACGTGACTCGGAGCGACACAGAGCTTACCCCTAAAGGACAACTTTGGTCTGCACATTGCAATGGCATGTCGAGCACCAGGCGGTTTCTAATGAGACCGTGCTGTGTGATATATGATTATGATCGTATGTAAAGCAACAATGATGGTTTTGCATTGTGTTCATTGTGTTTAAAATTGCCTGTCGTGGTACTGTGAATAATGTTACGTGGCTTTTATTACTGCCACCATTCCAAAACGTGCTTGTTTTTATTTTCAATATCAGGAACGCATCCAGGAAGAATTAAGGTATACAATGAATGTGGATTATATTTGCATGAAATCATTGTGGGCTTTTTAATATACAAATATATTCTGTCGCTGCTGTCATTTATATGTCCGGCATGTAATCGCTGTTCCGCTAGAGCATGTTGTAAGCTTGCTGATGTAGATTTAGCAATTCAATGTATATTCAAGACATTGCTGTGCGTGATTTGATTAGAATTTTTTTAGCATTGCAGCTATTTTTCCACGTGTCATTACGTCCGTGTGTGGCATTCCTTTATGTGTGCTCCAAACTCACCGTAAACCAACCACGAATTTGCCGAACGCTTAGAGGAATCCATAACTCATCTGACACCGCACAGCCAATTACTTGCAGGCTGCCGTTTGTCCACTCTGCCCACGTATTTGCATTCCATGCGGCAATTACAGCAGAGCCCGAAGAGGCATTCAGTGCAGAGGCCTACTGAGCAAGCCTTATTTCCACTCGTACCGCCAACAATGGGCACTGTTTTACCATGTGCCTGCCTCCATCTCCCATCACCCATAATAATAATAGTTGTACTTTTAGAGTGCCTTTTCACCCGAGGGTCACAGAGCGCTGCACAGAGCTGTGGAGAGAACAGCGTGCCAACAACAACAATGACATACGGACGGGATATGAACAATAATAAGAGAAAATGTGTACCCATTACAGGCAATGTCCAATTGACCTCCACGGCCACAGAGTGCCGGCTCTAGTCCGTGCCACCGGGATGAAACCGGTATTCCGGTTTCCTCCCACCGTCCTCCCACCGTCAGAGCCCAACATCTAAACCCACCATCTAATCCCACCGTCTAAACCCACGCGGACATGGGGAGAGAGAGAGAGAACACGCAAACTCCACACAGAGAGGCACCAGAGCCGGGATGGAACCCGAAATCTTCCTGCTGTGAGGCGACAGCACTCCTCACTGTGCCACCGCACCGCCCACACACAAACGCCACACATAAATGTTTCCAAGGTGGGAATTGAACTCCTTCAGGCAGGACCTTCTCTCCTTGAGGCACGGATGTTGCCACTGCAGATTGACTTGAGTGCTTCGTGCCACGTTTGATGTCTTGCGCCTTTTCATCCCGGCGTTGCAGACACGTCGTCTGCCAGCTGGGACGCAGAGTACGACCACTTTGCGGGCATGAAGACGCCCGGTCAGCAGCAGCTCATTACGCTGCAGGAGCAGGTGAAGGCCGGCATGATAACCATCGAGGAGGCCGTCGTCCGCTTCAAGGCGCACCAGATCGATGACAAGCGTCGGATGGCCTCCTTTAAGTTCCACGAGGTGTGAGCACGGTCTCGTCAACACCGGGGCATTGGGGCTGCAGCCTGGGGCCTCGGAGTTTGAGACCCTCCCAGCCCTGCAGAAATATTTACTGGTTTGTAATGGTGGAAACTTATTGATGGTAAATCCGAATGAATAGGTAAATATGCAGATACGTTGTTAATTTCAGCAGTAGAATCACTATGTACATTACCATCAGTTTTGTGCTCAAATCTAAGTAGTATCTTTCATCTGAACGTTTACGGAATGGTTTTCACGGCTCGTTGCGCGATGATTGCTTCGAAAAGCTGCTGTCTCCGGACAGCCGCGTCGATCGCTCCCTCTCTCCACCTCGCGACGTTTCGCCTGACACTTTAGAGGCATCCTCCGGCATCCTCAGGCGCCTGAGGATGCCTCTAACGTGTGAGGCGCCTGGGGATGCCTCTAATGTGGTTTGGGTAGCAGTCGTGGCGGGGGGCCTCGACGACCCAATCCCTGGCAATGGCAGTGGTAAAGCATTAATGGGAAGAAATTGAATAGACAGTGGAGGAGTCTTCAAAACTATTTACAAACCATTAACAACGCCAACTTCAGTGCAGAATTACAATTATTTTAGCAGTTGCATGCCATTATATCTGCTTGTGCTATTGGCAGTGTTGTGGCGCTGCAGCATATGTTTATTTCCTACAATCCTCTCCACATCAATGTTCCAATTGAGCGTAAGGTGCCCACGTGGTGCTACTCGCTCGATTTCTGTGTCGACAGCCAGGAGCAGTGTGGCTTAATTTTCGAGGTCTGTCCCACACCTATAGGTAATGACATGCTTGTTAGGCTCATTTGTCAAAAACGTGCGGTGTCATTTGCTAGGGCACGTTTGCGAGGGCGCGTCCAAGCTGTTGACCTTGGGGTATGAATATCTTGCAACCTCGCCCTCAAGGGTTGGCCCATTGCGTTGTTGTTTGCCGACTAATTGAAAAGACGCAGCGCATCTTTGAAGTGGGGCATTTCGTTTCGGAGGGAGTATGAGACTGTTTGAAATGTCATGTTTGCAAATGTGCTAAAGCAGCCGAAATGTGGCTTTTATAGTCTGACCAAGAATGTATGCCTCTATCCATGATGGATATCTTAAAAATTACAAATCATGGCAACATGGGGACGGCACGGTGGCCCAGTGGGTAGCGCTGTCGCCTCACAGCAAGAAGGTCCCGGGTTCGAATCTCGGCTCGGTGCCTTTCTGTGTGGAGTTTGCATGTTCTCTCCCCGTGTCCGCGTGGTTTTTCGCCGGGCACTCCGGTTTCCTCCCACAGTCCAAAAAACATGCTGCTGCATAGGCGAATTTGCGTGCAGACTAAATTGCCCACATTGCTCGGTAATGGACTGGCGTCCCGTCGTGGGTATATCCCTACCTTGCACCCCGTGTCTGCCGAGATAGGCTCTGGCTCACCGCGACCCTGTCCAGGATTAAGCGGTTTCTGACAATGAGATGAGACAACTTGTGCTGCTGTTCAAATGATGGTTCAATTCACAATGTGCTGCCTGTGCGTGTAACTAATGGCCATTAACCTAAGAGCTTGGCTTCTTTAAATGTTTACCTCAAATTTGCCTTCTTTATTCGAAATAGTTTTAAAAAACGAGTGAATGCATTCACTGGAATTTAGTTTAGTTTTGTTTCCATACGTGTGTGTATTTGCTGTCCGCTTTGTATATTGCATTTCGCGCGTGAAGCCTCGGGAAATTATTTATTTAGGAGAAACTGTCTGGCGTTATATTTTTAAATCAGTATAAGGTTGACTGTGTCACTTGTACCATAATGGGTAATTGTGAAAATTTTAAATGCATCTCATTCACGTAATTTGCAGAAAGTACTCATAATTACTTCTTTGCCTGCGCACATCTGTGGTGATTTAATTACCGTGCGATAGTTTTTTTTCTATTATTCAGAGTAATGGAATGCAATTAGCAAAATAATTGTGAATGTGCACTGAAGTAAGGATTGGATTCAACAAAGATATAAAACATGATAATTCTGTGCAGCACGTTTTTTCATTTCGATAACTTGCATCAATGTGATATTCCATATAGTGAACGCCGTGTCTGAACATTGATATCTTAAGTATATCATTTGCACAGGTGATCAGAGAACACTCTGTACTTTTATCCCATTCATATCATATTCCATCAAACACGTTGTAATTTTTTTAAAGAATTGAAATGCATTGCTAATATGCATGACTGACATGAATGATGTAGTTTACGTCACACTTTTGTTGTTGTCATTGAATAATCAAAAGCTGTGAATTTATATGAAACTGTATGATGTTGTGTAACACTGTACGCACTTCTCAATGTATTTGCGCGTGTCTCCTATCGCCAGGAAAATCTGAAAAACATCAGGGAACACATCGCCCGAAAAAAAAAAGAAGCAAACTCAAAGCAACCAGGTACGCTAGACAACCGCTTAAAATGTCCTTAGATATATTTAAGTTAAAAACAACAAAAAACCTCCTGATGCATAAAGATATGTATGTGTTATATAATATAATATGTATGGGGTGGCACGGTGGCCCAGTGGGCAGTGCTGTCGCCTCCTCACAGCAAGAAGGTCCCGGGTTCGAATCTCGGCTCGGGTGCCTTTCTGTGTGGAGTTTGCGAGTTCTCTCCCCGTGTCCGCGTTGGTTTTCGCCGGGCGCTCCGGTTTCCTCCCACAGTCCAAATAACATGCTGCTGCATAGGTTAATTGGCTTGCAAACTAAATTGCCCGCAGTGCCCGGGATGGACTGGCGTCCCATCGTGGGTATATCCCTCTCTTGCACCCTGTGTCTGCCGGGATAGGCTCCAGCTCACCGCGACACTGTACAGGATTAATTCGTTTCCGATAATGAGATGAGATAATATATGAACAGTCCTGTTATCTCTCCTGTGCTGGGTGAAGACCTCCCCAAGCTGATCACCTTGGCTTGGTAAAAGAGAATAATATAAGGTCATGTTTTATCTTTTGCTGCTTAAAACGATGGACATCCATGACATGCCAAAGCAAAGTTGCCAGAAATGATAAAAACCTTTTCCATTTTTTTTACCTTAATGATGTTGAAATTGCAATCCTGGCATCATCTCAAACTTGATTTATTTTTGTATGAAATACAGGGTTGTAGAGTGATTTACACTTTATTTCAGAATCATTTAATTATTTATCAATCCACATTTGATCAATATTATTTGTGACCAGTATTGTAATATATTGTCTACATTTAAACCTACAATTCTGGAGAACCAATTGACAATCAATGTTAGTGCATTAATGCCAATTGTGTTTACTGTGTTACTTTTATAATGAGATCGTGTGTAAAATTTTTGACCATTAAAATACTAACATCATTGGTATTTTAATGGTCATTTGTATACATTTGTTATTCGTTCATTGGAATGCTGAATAAATGAGATGTCATGAAACATCTACCACATTGGACCTTCTTATTATTCCCTCTCATAAGGATTTCCTACACAAATGAGATATTTTGGTTTGAACCATGTAAAAATTTTGAAAGATTTAAAGTAACCGGATTATATATAAGCTACCAGGAGCCAGCACATAAAATTAGTAAAACTTATCACACTTATAATGAGTAGAAAAGGTTTTTACCATTTCTGGCAATTATACAGGTGTTAAGATCTTAAAAAACACCAAAGAGACACCTCTCACAAAGTGTCTAGTTTGCAAAAGCCACACATACTTATGGCGAAATATGCAAACAAGAAGCTTTGATAATGTTTGCATTGTTCTTCAAACTGATTGGCCCACACCTGACATGGGTTTCTTTTGAGCCTGATTTTGTTAGCCAGATTTTGCTCATAGGTATTTTAAGACATTTTAAGATCTTAATACCTGTACAATTTCCACAAATGGGTAAAACCTTTTCTACTCTTTACAAATATATACTGGCAAAGGTACCCATAGCTTAAACAGCTCGACCTGAGCTACTAAGCATTGATATTGCATTGCCCTGAGCGGCTGCCTTTTGCAAACTAGACACTTTGTGAAAGGGGTCTATGTGGTATTTTAAGATCTTAACACCTGTATAATTGCCAGAAATGGTAAAAACCTTTTCTACTCTTTACAAATGTACACTGGCAAAAATATCCATAGCTTTATGACACAACATGAATCCAAAAAAATAGCTGATAAAAAAATTAGTCTGCAAAACCTGATTTTTACTGCATTGCAGATATAAAGTTAAAAAATCAATTTAGGTTTTAAATACATATAATTGATTAATAGGCAGCACGGAGAGTTATAATCATCATGTAAAGAAATAATATCATTCAAAAAATAACTAATAGTTCGTTGCTATCACACAGACATATGGGCAACAGGGTATGCCTATATACTTAAAAAATTTGTATTAATCTCCCTGCTGTGAAGAAGAGTCATTGCCCAAAATATATGTACAGAGTGTTTTTGAACTCCACATTCTGGTGTTTTTCTCATTAAATTGTTATTATTGTTTTCGTGGTCGTTTATTAATTTTTAAATTTTGTTTTGGTATTATTTATTATGCACCACTGCCAAAGCAACAGCACAACAATGTATTATTAAAGTTTTGCTCGACTCCATGCTGTGTGCTGTATAGACACATTACACATGCTGTACCTATAGATTTAATGACACACAAAGAGTAAGGTCTCTTCATATATGAGGCTCCAAAAAGCATATGGCAGCGACGACCATTGAGGACTCTACTGAGTCTTTAAAGACGAAACAAGTCGACAGGTGCTTCAATGAAATCCATTTTTTTGGGTCAGGTCACGTAGAAAATTACAAACTATAAAATAGTGTCGTTTGACCCTCCACCACCCGACACGGCCAATCAGCAAGGGGTTGTCACGTTGAACAGAAGACGCGCCAATTCCTTTACTATCTCAGCACACCGGTGTGTTGAAAAGCACACGTGCTAAGACACATTTTCAATTTTTTTATCGTTGGTGGTCTAAATCGACCAAATAGCCACACGTGCAATACTTTTGAACTGGTGATCCATACGAGGCTACGGGATTTTGTACTTGCATTGCTCACGTAGTTGTTTCTCCATCCTTTTGTGATGGGTTTTCTCATAATTTCCTTGTCATTTACAGATTTTAAAGACGACATTCCTGTAGGCCTGTACGAATCTTTTCCGTCAAAAGAGATTTCTCTTACAAGCCAAGCGATGTCCCGTGGCCGTCCTCTAGGTGGCTCTACCTCCAGCACAGCAAGTGGGTCTCATTCAAAACTGATTGAGTGTGTGAAATATATTACCATTCACGGCTACCGCCAGCTCTGGTACGTTTGTCACACGTTCACATGCAAGGGATGTTCTGCTGTTGATTAATCAGCCTGGTTGCCCATACTCACCAGATTGGTCTGGAAAATGTTGGGAGCTCTCGCTCTCCACAAACTCGAGTGGTGACTCATTTGACTTATTACTGAGGACACGTAATGACTCATATGTCGACTGATTAAACGCTACATAAAGGTACACAGTACATGTATGTGTGCTTAGTCTGCTCTGGGGAAGACCACCAATTTTGAACACATTAACTCATTATAATAATAATAATTGCATTTCTAGAACGCTTCTGCACTCTGGGTCACAAAGAGCTGTGGAGAGAATAGCATGTCGACAATAGATCGATTAAGTAAAATAATGGTGATAAATATACAGTACACATTCTTCGATTATAAAACGACATTTTATGAAGCTGATGGTGATAATGTCTGAAGAGTTAATGCCAGCATATGTTTAAGTGAAAATGTCTTCAGAAATGGTGGTGTTACTTCAGATCCAGTAGTTTCTGCAAATGATGAGAAAACACAACAACAAAACTGGAACATTTGTCTGGGCTGGAAATAAATTAAAATATCAAAGGTCTTTTTATAATTCGAAGGCTTTCGTGACCAACTGTCATCGATGGATTCAATTTTTGGGGTTAGGTCAAGTAAAAAAGGTTTGTCGTAAACCCTCCACCACCCGACAGCAGTTTACGATAAAAAAATTTGACGTGACCCATACAACGGAATCCATCGATGCAAAGGTCTGCTGCTACTCATAGTCAGCAGGATGGCACAACTCCCATCATGCCTTGCATGTATGATAGCCAAACAAGTGTCCGTGTTATTGTAAAAAAGAGAATACATTTTACAGTTTCTGGCAATTATACAATTATAAATGGTGTCCTTAGACTTAAAAGCTCCACCTGAGCTACTAATTCGCTGATATTGCCATTTGGCAACACCTGGCTAAACACTGAGATCTAGGTTTCAGAGAGAGCCTTGTCTCGTGTGGGCCAATCAGTTAAATGAACATGCATTGAGAGCAATTTGTTTGCATATTTTTCCACAAGTATGGGTGATTTTGTTGTTGTTGCAAACGTCACAATAAGTGTGTGACTACGGATTAAGAAATAGTTGTCAATGTGGCAGTCCCATCAGATAGCAATTAAAATATAACTACATCGGCTCTGCTGCTTTCACTGATTGTATCATGATATTTAATATGTGAAATACTGGTATCGTCATTTAAATGTTTTTTTACACACGTCACATCATGGAGTCTCGACGATTGTAGCATAGTAATGATGAACTCGACTGGATCATTAGCTTGCAGGGCTGCTGGCTGCTCATAATGTCTCACCCTGAGATTGCAGAATGTGCTTCTATCGCACGTATAAATCATCGCGACTGATGCAGCCCCACTGCCTGCGATGTTCCTGTAATAGTCGAACAATGTGCAGCACACTGCACTGTGCCTAATAACCAAGCACTGTGGTGAATAGCATTTATGATGTGCAATGACATTATATTCATAGCTCCAATATGACACTTTAGTAGTATTATAATTGTTACAAAATTAACATTGGTTTAAGTGTGCTGTTTTATGTGTCTGTCCATATAGTCTGTATGTGGGCAGATATTCTTCGTGTGCATTGATTCAATCCTCTTTTAAGTCTCATCTCATCTCATTGTCAGAAACCGCTTAGTCCTGTACAGGGTCGCGGTGAACCGGAGCCTATCCCGGCAGACAGAGGGCGCAAGGCAGGGATATGCCCACGATGGGATGCCAGTCCATCACCGGGCACTGAGGGCAATTTAGCCTGCAAGCCAATTAATCTGTGCAGCAGCATGTTTTTTTGAACTGTGGGAGTACCCAGCGAAAACCCACGTGGACACGGGGAGAGCATGCAAACTCCACACAGAAAGGCACCCGAGCCGAGATTCGAACCCGGGACCTTCTTGCTGTGAGGCGAGAGTGCTACCCACTGGACAACCGTGCCGCCCCTCTTTTAAGTCTTTTGTAAAATATATTTTCGTGGAAGCAATTGAAGCACTCGTGCTCATCCATCAACATTGCAAATACTCAACATATCGCCTGTCAATAGACACATTTACGTCACGTGGTTTGACAAAACTCCACGTGCAATGTTTGTTCCAGTATATTCAGGATACCATATTTTCTCAGTAAATTCAGGATACAGTATGTCATTGCCCATGGGAAGGGTGAAAGGTGAGAACATCTTACTAATGGAAGAGTCATGAAAATAATCTTAAAAATAAGATTTGCTCACTGGAAAGATATAATATACATAATTAAAAAAATGTGTTTAACCTCTATTCAGGCGTTTATTGTGTGTATGACTTCATCAAATTACCCTCCCGTTCGGTCGGTTACCATAGGCCGCAATGATAAATGATGAATATAACACAGTTTAAACGTTGCAAGAGAAGTGCAGCTGTAATGCTAATCGGTTGTGACTTTCGACCAATCGCTTGATGTAATAATTATAACAAAATTGCATTTATCAAGCGCCTTTCACCCGAGGGTCACAAAGCGCTGCACAGGGCTGCGGGGAGAATGGCACGCCAACAACGACAGAGAACGGAAAATCAGCAACATTTTTGTCGTGAAATCGGAAGCTGGTCAGTTGGATACGGGACAAGATGAAGCTTCTGAAACCAGACCGCTGCGGTCACCGTGCTGTCTGCTGGCATTGCTCTACAGTGTTGCCGTCATCATTATTATTTCCACTACCCGCTTAATCCTGCACAGGGTCACGGGGGGCCGGAGCCTATCCTGGCAGACAGACCGTGCAAGGCGGGAGTAATACCCAGGATGTGACGCCAGTACATCGCAGGGCACTGCAAGCAATTTACTCTGGAGGCCAATTAACCGAGGCAGCAACGTGTCTTTGAACGGTGCGAGGAAACCGTTGTTAGTCTAATTGTGTGCAACTACATTCGCTGGCGTTACGCAAGCAACTTCTTGTGCACCAAACTCAGGTCTCGCTGATATTTTTTTTAAACAATTTTATTTACTTATTATTTCCTCTCTGCTATTACCAATTGTCTATTGAATGTAGCGTCCGATAAGCGCAGTTACAGCACTAGCCCGATAAAGCATTGCAAGGCAATATGACCATTAATGACAAATGAACGTTACATTGCGGAAGATGGGCGATTTGCTTTTTTTGTGCGTATGCTTGCAAACATTTGTACTGGAATGCAGTCTGATAGTATGTTTTCATGTCGCTGCATTCTGCCTCAAGATCTATCTCATTAGAGTGAAAGTTAAGTGTTATGTAAGAATATAGAACTGCGTAAGCTGACCGTATCTCAAGCTTATAACATTCATAAAAGATTTCGTGGAGTTAAACCAAAATCGAATTCAAGCACAACAAATAACTTTGCTCAAAATGAAAGAAGAAGGAAGCATGGGGCAAAGTTTCATAAATGGAGAAAACGTTCTTTAATGAGGAACAGGCATTATAAGGAGTCAAGGAGTTTTGCTACCTGGGGGATGTTTTAAATACGTGAGCAGAAGTAGCGGTACAAATAGTGAGAGTAAGAAGAGGCTGGAATACATTTTGTGAATTATCACCAGTGCTGAGGAGAAAAGAAATTCCACCAAAACAATGAGAAGCAACGTATTTAGTGCGTGTTCACAGTTTAATGATATATGGAGCAGAGACGTGGCCTATGAATGTAGGTAGCGAAAATATTGTCTGAAAGAATAGGCATGAGTGGTCAGAAGGATGCACGGAGTTTCCCTGAAAGACAATAAAACCAGTGTAGAATTAAGAGGGGTGGCACGGTGGCCCAGTGGGTAGCGCTGTCGCCTCCTCACAGCAAGAAGTACCCGGGTTTGAATCTTGGCTCGGGTGCCTTTCTGTGTGGAGTTTGCGAGTTCTCTCCCCGTGTTCGCGTGGATTTTCGGCGGGCACTCTGGTTTCTTCCCACAGTCCAAAAAACATGCTGCTGCGTAGGTTAATTGGCTTGCAGACTAAATTGCCTGCAGTGCTCGGTGATGGACTGGCGTCCCATCATGGGTATATCCCTGCCTTGCGCCCTGTGTCTGCCGGGATAGGCTCCGACTCACCGCGACCCTGTACAGGACTAAGCGGTTTCTGACAATGAGGTGAGATGAGAATAAAGCGAGCGGCGCAGGGCTGGAGGAAATAACGAATGTGTTAAATGAGACTAGAAACAAGGTGGGTAGGTCATGTTCAAAGGAAAGGAGATAATAATTGGCACAAAGCTGGCATGAAATTAAAAGTGGGAGGAGAAAAGTTGGTTGAGGCATGGGGCCAATCACAATGTGAACAAAGATCGTGGAAGACGAAGTTAAGATGGGTTTAACGAGAGAAAGTTTACTGAGGGCAGGAATGAGTGGAAAATAATTACCCGATGTAATGGCATGTCCCGATTAAAGTTGGGAAAAACGCCTTCATCATGATAAGGGTGATGACACAAAGCTATAAAATTTGAATTTTAAACGCTTACTTAAATTCACTCACTGAAGTGAGGCTCATTAAAATAGTTTAGTTTAATTAATTAATTTGATATTGTGGCATAACAGTGCTTGTTTTGAACGCAGGGCCAAGAATGTTATTTTGAAAAAAACTCATTCCACTTTACAATTAAAGAAAATTGCACCGCTGCATTAATGGCGCACACCTGATAATATCATGCCAATGAAACGATCATCAAAAGGAAACAAAACATAATGAGCACCTTTGTGTTGTTCTATATTACAGCATTGCTGACGAATGTATGTGTTTGTAATCTGTGCATTTCTTGTTGGTCCCTACAATGGGCATACTATTCCGTTTTGTGTAGAACATGCAACCGCGTATTAATAACAATTTCTTAGCCCGAAGCTGCATGTGTTCTCATTATAAGTTGTGTATCTCCGTTTAGAATGTGTGCTCAAGCGTGGGGACATCTGAAAAGAAGTTTACGTCGTGCTGACGGAACGGTTATAAAATATGGATAAGGATGGTCGTGCTGCGTGTCAACTTGTAAGCTATTCATTTTAACAAGCAATAACAAGCAATAACAAGCAACTCGGCATTGAGGAAGCCATCGCCCACGTGTGCAGAAATGCTGCAGATCAATTAAGAGTCATCTGTCCCTGAAAAACAAAAGAATCCTCATAGCAGAATAAAACCATTTTCGAGTTGTAAATGTCCAGTGGTACCAACGCGTGCGGGAACAGGGCTACAGCAACACACTCTGGGTGTGTTTATCATTGAAAGCGTGATAAAAGCTATCTTATCAGAAAACATATAATAGGCGACGTTTCAGCCAATAGCCCTTAAATACATAGCAGAGGCCAAAGACTTTAGACAGTTCGAGATGCCTCTTTGCGCCAGGATTTCTCATCGTTTTGCACAGCGAGACCCACTTGACCTACTTTTTAAAAAAAATATTGCTTATTTTATGTCCTATAATTTAATTGCAACTATTTGCCTTTCAGTTGAAAACTCCTGATTTTGTTGTTCTCCCCAAAAAGAGTGATTGTTGCTGATTTGCCGTTCTGGTGTTGTCGTTGAATCGCCGTTCTCTTCACAGCTCTGTGCAGCGCTTTGTGACCCTCGGGTGAAAAGCGCTCTAAATGCAATTATCATTATTATGACTCGGGTCTGGTCTCCGGCGACACGGTGGCCCAGTGGGTAGCGCTGTCGTCGCCTCACAGCAAGAACGTCCCGGATTCGAATCTCGGCTCGGGTGCCTTTGTGTGTGGAGTTTGCGAGTTCTCTCCCCGTGTCCGCGTGGGTTTTCGCCGGGTGCTCCGGTTTCCTCCCACAGTACAAAAAAACATGCTGCCGCAAACGTTAATTAGCTTGCAGACTAAATTGCCCACAGTGCCCGGTGATGGACTGGCGTCCCATCGTGGGTATATCCCTGCCTTGCACCCTTTGTCTGCTGGGATAGGCTCCGGCTCACCGCGACCCTGTAGAGGACTAAGCGGTTCCTGACAATGAGATGAGATGAAGGGGTGGAGAGAGAAATGAAACGTTTAAAATCAACTTCCTGGTTCTCGATGCACTTTGGTTTTGTAATTTTAAACAAAGAGAAAGAAACACTGCACAACAGGTTAATGGCGAACACATTAAATTATTCAGAGAATGAAAATTCAATAATGAAACCTTTTCTCTGTTAATATCCTGCAATTAGTTGTAAAAAGCTCGTGGTTTTCATGGCACAGATTCTAGACCACATTTTCAATGGACTTCTTTACATTTACGAAATGTTTGCTCACTATTGCAATCGTTATTTCGCTTATCGTAAACGTGTTTGGTTGAAGACCGCTTCCAATTGTTTTTCAACTACAAGTGTGTGTGCGCTATCAATGCTTAGGAATGTAATTACCCCTCCAGTGGCGTATATCAGGAGACATGTAACCTGTGAATTATGCTTTGAGATAAACAATGTTGGTGACACTACATTGGCAGTGGTATAAAAGTACTAATAAAAACGCAACACGTTCATCAATAACAATGTTGCCTTAACGAGACAAGTATACTAGACAACGTCCTGATACAATGTTAGTCTTCAAAGCACATATATACAGAGGCTAACGAGAGAGTGAATACCCTGACAGGAATTAAATTAATGTCAGTTTACAGTTTCCTTGGTAACCATTGGATTCATAAGCCAATAAAAAAGACAGCATTTTAAACGAGTAATTCTTGTCAGGTCATTCTTTTCGGGCCCCATTGTGTAGCTCAGCCACCGTCAACCAGTGGGTCACAGCCCATCAGTGGGCCACGAGCGCCGCCTAGCTGTCCGTGGAGACCAGACCCATCTCATCTCCACACAGAAGGCACCCGAGCCGAGATTCGAACCCGGAACTTTCTTGCTGTGAGGCGACAGCGCTACCCATTTGGCCACCGTGCAGCCCTCTCCACATCTTGCTTTTATGAAATAATCTTTTCCATCCACAAGGAATATCTACTAACTGCGAAAAAGCACAACTCGGCATACTGTTCTGGTTATAGAATGATGTTAACAGGGTCTTACAGTGCATTAGAAAGGGTACAAAACTAAGAAGCTCAACTAGCGGAGCCTGGGGTAGAGAGATCTAGTGGAGGATCCTTGGCCCGTGAGCAGTGTTATGGCAGGAAAGGTTGAAATGTTAAAATACGGTGCCCAGATTAGCTTGAATTTATCCCCACACAGACGCGGTGCATTTTCTGAATGTCATGTGACAATGTGAAAAAGTAAATTGCATGGGCGTACATATATAAGTATATATATACGTTTAATGACCCATTTTCATTACACTGGAAGTGGTTGCTTGTGTAAATCATAATTTATGTTTAGTTAAAAAGAGAGGTTGAAACTTATATTGTTAGGGTTACTATTACATTGTATTAATGGTTTTATAGTCATACAAGTCAAGTTCATATGCAAAGCAGGATATTGTTACATTCGGGGTTTTTTTAAGATCGTACCTGAAATTTATCACACGTTCAACTCACACGTTAAACTCGTGGAACTAAGTTGCACTATTTAATAAGTTAGTTACATACAAATATGCGTTTTTTCTGTATAAAATTAAATAGAACTTTCCAAACATTGAAGTTGCAACTTCCGAATATGCTCCTGCGGTGTTACTTGTCATCCAATTAATCACTGAGTTCACAAACTCAGAAGGCATCCGACCGGCTCAGTAGCTTACCGCACGAAGAGTATCTCTCAGACTGAAGTGCCTGCTGTTAACGGGGTTCTTAGCACTTGCTGAGCCCAACTGTGCGCTCGGTGTAAGATAACTGTTACCAAAATAGTACCATACACGGTGCATTGCTTAACACCTGTGTTGGCTCATCGCGACTTCTATTCCACGTGCGTACAGGTGTGGCCACTAACTAAAGAGAGCTCCGTGATTTTCGCGCAGAGGTAGGATATCCGTAGGCTTCATCTCTAGTACGGTAACTGCTTGGAATTCCATCGCAGCACCAAGAGTGACTGCAGCATTGTCCTTTGTAATTTGACAAGGCTACCTCTGGCCTGTTTGCTTCTGAGAGCATTGAGTAATTAATTACCCAGCGATTGTCCAGAAAAAAAAACGGGGCAGTGCAATGTGGTATTTAACAGATTACTCTTGCGCATGAGCTTGTCTTCACCAAGGATGATGTAACACAATCGAAATTAAATGGGACCTTTAAATGAAATGATTTGAGTTAAGAGGCAAGCACAATCCGCTTGTTAATATTGTCATTGTAATTAAGTGTATGCAAAATATAAACGCCTGGCGTCTGAGCATGACAGTAGCTACACACCCACTCTTCTACAATGTGTATATACTGGAGCAAGCGTTTTTATTTATTTATGCATGTATATCCGCACTGAGCTAAATTTTATGGCTATGTCAATACCCTTTTTTCGTCTTATTCCAGTTTTGATTCCCACTTATTGATTACTTCTCTGAAACGTAAACATTATTTCAGCTTTAGATTCTCACTTTTGCACGGGCATCAACTCTCTTAAGCACTCTTCTGCTTTTATCCTGACATGGGAAGAACTTGTTGCACGCTTGGTCCAATATCATCCGTAGGGCGGGCACTCTGCTACTTACAATAACATTGGATTGGGAGCCAGTGGAGGGGATGAAGTATGGGGCGGTGTGGTCTCGTTTACGGGTGCGGGTGAAAGGTCTTTGCAGCGGCATTTTGAATCATTCGACGTTTGCCTAAGAGAGATTTTGAGGCGGGCCCCAGACGACACGATCACAATCGTCGAGTCTTTGTGCAATGAGGGTCTCAGCAACAGCCGAGGTCAGGCAACGGAGTCATTTTGTTCGCCTAAAAATCATCCGCCACCCAACTGAACTAGTGGCCCGAATG
>JAZEWT010000012.1:18889610-18908487 GCA_036362905.1 Mordacia mordax
AAATCCTCCTAACGGTGAAATTCCTCCTAACGCGCTCGTCTTGTGTTGCTCTGTGCTGCTGCTGTGCCCGCAGGCTCGGTCAGCAACCGCTCGAGCACTCGCAGTTTGCAGAGCTTGAGCAGTGGCGCAGAGGCAGACATCGAGGTGACTGACATTCTCACTTGCCAAGCCTCCGCGGGAGTAAGGGACCAGGACATTGAGCGCACACCTTGCTGGGCTGTGTTGTCTTGTGGGGGGGAAGTAGATTTATTAACAATCATGGCTTGCGCCGTGAAAGGGAGAACAGCAAACAGCCAGCTTTGCAGTTTTAATATGACAAAACATTTAACAAGTGCGTTTATAACCGTGCGTTTCCCAATTCTGTTGATTCTTCAAAGAAGGTTCAGGACCACGATTTTAATTATCTGCGGAAATCACACACGCTTGCCGTGGCAAACACTGCTGTGTTTAAACATTGGCTTTTCCCGTTTCTGCTGCTTCTGCTGACAAACAATTTGGCAATACTGCTTTGGCAGTTGTGCAGAAGCACAATGTAAAAACAAACAGAGCTTTTTAATAAAGAATATTAACACAGTTACATAATGGGCAGTGTCTACCTTTGGTTTACGATGCACAGCGCCCTGTCGGAGTTCCAAATGGAAATGACCACTTGAGATGCAATTAGGAGAAAAGAGCAAGATGAAAGCAATGCGATATTAGTGTTTCCCGAAACCCATCTAGGCTGAGCACACTGGTCAGCGCTGGCTATCTGAATGTAGAATGCTTGGTAGGAGACGTTGTTCCCAAGGAAGTCACGTAATTTGTATGTGAATTAGGCTTTTGATATAAATGTGTGTGAAAACATTTTCGATTTCGAAGTAAATGAATGTAGCAACGAATGAGCCACCTGCATTGTGTATTTATATAAAAAGTAGGTGTACCAATTACACATTATTTAACAGAATGTTCTGTTTTTGTATGTGGATTTCATTTTGCACTGTACAACATTGTATACATTAAGTTAATTTTAGGTTATGTTTTCATTTCACCCTTGTCTCTCTTGTTAATACGTACAAATAATTTCAGCGGATGTTATTTCATTTTGCAGTCTTTGTCAGATACCTTTGTTGGGGTGTGCTGCTCTGGTGCAATGATTAGCACACCGCACTTGCAATCCATTGGCCCGTCAGTTTAATTGTATTTGATCTCTCCTTGCGTCAGTTCAAACAATGGCACAGCGAATTAAATTCCCCAGCCTGTGTCTACCCAGGACTATAAATGCGTTCACATTGCTGGTAAAGTGTGGCCAGTCTCACCTCTTTCAAGACGCCTGGTCAGCATGGAAATGTAGGCCATAACACACACTAGAGGGGCTCTAGAGCTTGCTATAGTGAATTACTTTTAGTCATAGTGTGAACAAATATTTGCAGGAATGCACCTTTGCCTTTTTAACCTTTTAGTGAAATTGTCTCAGGGGCAAACCACCGGCCTGAGATCGTGATCTTGTATCTCTGAGAGAGTGCGGTTATTGGTGAGTGCTTTGAAGTCCAGTGGACGTAAATCTGCCGCTCGTGTTTGTTCAGGAGGGCGACGGTGACATGCCGCACACTATGATGGACAAGCAGAGAACGTCAGATCCACCAGTGTTGGGAAGAAAACCTGTTCCTCTCCTACCTGTGGGCTTCAGAAATATTAGCTCCGAATCCCCAGCCTCTACGGCACCCGGCTATTCTCGTCCACACTCCGGCTCGCCAACACCAATCCCGCCTCCAGTCACACCGAGGCCTGCGCACACCCTCTCAGCCAAGTAAGTGTCACCTGTGCACACTCTCTCAGCCAGGTAGACTTAACCTGTGCATGCTCAGGTCAAGTTTATTTGCGCAGAAGCAGGGGCACATTTTACATTTGCAGGAGTGCTAGCTTACAGCTTTTAAGCAAAGACCATGCTTTTAAATAAAATATGTCTTTTGAAAGCCTGAAGTAAAATAATATTTTCTTCCAATTTGTTTTTCCCATTATAATTTGAATGGAAATGTTGCTTTTAAGATCCGTACCTGACTACATGAAACTTTATTTTGGTGTTAACCTCTTCTCTAATGCAGTTGTAACTGATCCGTTATATTTAAGCTATTGTGTATCTTAAATGGGGCATATGGAATGTTGGCTAGTAATTCAGTCTGTTAACCACAGGTACGTGAAAATTACTATAGCGACAAGAATCATACATTAAGCCTTGTATAAAACGACACTAAAGACTGAAACACAATAGGTAGATAGATGTTGATATTGGGCGGCACGGTGGCCCAGTGGGTAGCGCTGTCGCCTTACAGCAAGAAGGTCCTGGGTTCGATTCTCTGCTCGGGTGCTTTCTGTGTGGAGTTTGCGAGTTCTCTCCCCGTGTCCGCGTGAGTTTTTGCCGGCACTCCGGTTTCCTCCCACAGTCCCAAAAAACACGCTACTGCATAGGTTAATTGTCTCGCAGACTAAATTGCCCTCAGTGCCCGGTGATGCACTGGCGTCCCATCGTGGGTATATCGCTGCCTTGCGCCCTGTGTCTGCCGGGATAGGCTCCGGCTTACCGCGACCCTGTACAGAATTAAGCGGTTCTGACAATTAGAGATGAGATGAGATATTTGATATTACAGCAAATATATGCAGTGAGCTTGCAAGCTCTGAATCTGGGATTCCTCTAACGTGACAAACGTTTGATACTGAACAAGATACTGATTTTCATTCATTATCAATATCCGCTTAATTCTGTACAAGGTCACTGGGGGGCCAAAGCCTATCCCGGCCGACAAAGGGTGCAAGGCGGGCGAATACGCAGCAGGATGTGTCGCCAGTACATTGCAGACACACTTTTTTGGGCAATTTACTCAGAAGGCCAATTAGCCTAGGCAGCAGCGTGTCTTTGGACGGTGGGAGGAAACCGGAATACCCGACGAAAACCCACGTGGACAAGGGAAGAACACGCAAACTCCAGACAGAAAGGCACCCGAGTCGAGAATCGAACTGGGGTCCTTTTTGCTGTGAGGTGACAGCGCTACTCAACGGTGACACCGTGCCGCTCACGATACTGAAATTGGTATATAAAAATTATAATAAATTGCACTTCTGCCGCGCTTTTCACCCGAAGGTCACAAAGCGCTGCAGAGAGAAGGGCATGTCAACAACAACGACATCAGGACAGTTCAACTGAAAGTCAAATAATGGCTATAATTTATAGAAGCACATAAAATAAGCGATAAAAAATAATTGTTCAACAAACAAGCAAGGATTAAATGTTCCCGAGCCAGGTCGGCAGTGAGCCATCATCCTGGCACGACAACAGTGAGCCACATCTACAGTCCTAGCCAGAGCACTTGAAAGCCTTATGGAACTAGTGAGCCTTGAGGTGAGATTTGAAGATGCCCAGGGACACATTTATATTCTTATCGTAGACATTTATTCCTCGGAAAAAAAAATGTACGGTAATTGCAAATATTGTATTTAAAAAAACAAGCTGATTGTCGCAGTTAAGAACAAATTGCGGAGCGCACACTTACACAGCAGCTACGCTGGACACAACGATGAACAGCACAGGGGTCCAGAGTTTGTCTAACAGACAAACCCCGCACCCCTCACCCCCCCCTTATTAGACAAACCCGCAGAGAGCAGGCTACGGCTACCCCAGCTCCTCATCCTCATCGGGAAGTGAATGGTTGACCAGCATGATGGGTCACTAGTTAGAGATGGATGTTGAATATTACAGCAGAAAACACCCAGTGAACTTGCAGGCTCTAAGTGTGGGATGCCTGCTGTACAACAAACGATTATTACAGTTGTGCAATTACCAGCATCAATCAGCCATATAAATGGATACACTACGGTTAATACAATCAGCAGGTCACACTTGGGGAGCTAAAACGTAGATCCTTGCACCTCCAGGTTCCCTGGAGCTCCCTCCAACGAAAGACCTTTTGCCAACAGGAGTTTAATTAAATAACTGCAGGGGTGCACATTCTCCTTTTCTGCAGTTAGCACGCAACATGTCAAAGCGAAAACATTTCAGGTTCTATTCGCTATGAGATGTTCTTAACTCTTCCTGCCCTTTAAACATCTGGGTGACTTGAGCGATTGCCCAGAAAGGCAATCCGAGTGACACATACGTTAATCTGTAATTGTATACTGATAATACATCCATTGATACATGCTTATTAATTCCAGTGATATAATATTGTAATGCGATTCGGGTGGCTGTGAAATGGGTCTCATTTTATTGGCATTTGTAAAGTTCATAATAGCAAGTGTCAATTGACGTGATGAAGCACAATGGGCAAGCAGATACCTTGCAGGATGAAATGAAGTGGTAAACAAGCTTTACAATGAATATGCTCGTATGACAGTGGGTGCATTGACTCTCGTGACGATCACTGCGGCAGTGCAATTGGAAATTTCGGCGCAATAGGTCACTCGATTAGGAATTGCAAGCCTTGCTTGGTGCCAACAACTTGTATTTGTCAGAGTTAATGAGTTTAAAACTAAGCATATATCATTGAGGGTTTGAGATTGGAGGCTTTGGAGAGTGGGAGGCCTCAGGAGTGAGAGGCAAGGATTGTGTTTTCAAGGGAGAGGGCGTGAAGGGTGGCTGAGAGTCTCAATCACTTGAGAAAGCACCATTGTATATTGAAGAGGAGGAGGGTGTGTTGTTGAAACCCACTCGATGGGATTTTGCCGGAGCCTGGTTTTTCAGAAAATACACTGTGAAATGAGTTCATGACAGTGCGTGTCACCGCTTTATATTAAGACATCACGTTTTTGTACATAGTATGCAAGCAATCAAATTTTTGACATAGTAGCAGATTTTTTTTTACTAATTTTATCGCTGGAATAGCTGATGGGAAAAACCTTCAAGATGAAAAATGTTGTTTTCCTGACCCTCCTGGAGGACCCAGTGAAACACCAGTGCAGCACCGACAGTGCAATTTATATTCAAAGCACACACGGGGAGATCCATGGAATACTTGTTGAGTTTACTGTGGAATACTGTAGATCAATACAGCCAGAGTAGATATGTAATTTCCCTGATGGTGTGTGAGGCATTATTACATGGACTGTGAGATTATGCCATGCTTGAGAGTGTATATTACTTCCATTACCCTTCAGCACAAATTGTGCTCTTTGTTTTTAACGTGTATACGTCTGTTGAACTCTTTGCGAGGACAAGTCCGTTGGTTTAAGACGCCTGTAGTGCAGTCGGAAGAGGTGTTTAACGTGACTAAACATCCACCGCTGGATGAAGGCCTGCGCATAGCGTTTTTATCTTGTCAATTATTTAACCGTACTTCACCACGCAGGTCAGTGGCGCTCACCACTAGTGTTGACTGCGGCCACAAATTCAACTAGTGTTGACAGGTTCGTGGCGCAAATGTGCTAAACACTGCACCGTCGCTCCATCATAAAATCGAATCAGTCACATCAAAATCTATAACGTGCACACAACATGGTTGTGTTCACTCAATTATAGGATATCGCAAATTGTACTCCTTGAAAATACCGAGTAAATGGTTTTATATTGCAGCGGCAGGCAAAGGTAATTGCTTGCTCATGCCACTTGTGGCAAACGGTCTTCCGCTAGGGGGTGTTCTAGAAAGCCCCTCTGGAAAGTATTTTGGCCTACTCTTCCACGCTGACCGCACATCCCAGGAGAGGCGGTCGTACCAACCATTTTAAGCAGCACAACGTGACCCGCCGGTTGACAAACTGCATTGCAGTGCACAGAGTTGTGTGTTATATAATTGTTGAATATCTTGGCATTACAGCTTTCAATAATAATAATAATAATGCACCACTCTTCGCCAGACATTTGCCGCCGTCCACTGCAGTCGCGGCGTTCGTGATCGCTGCGCCGCCGCTCGTGTTTTACAGGTGTTCAATCCCTCTCAGGGGCCAACAGACAGAAGCGGCAGCGAGCGCACGGCCGAGGAGGACACCCCTCCCGCTGTTACCACGGGGGAAAAGCCCACAGTCACCCAGGCAATGAGCGGGAGGTACAGTCAGGCACTCCAATGGGGGGGGAGGAGGGGGCCCTCCTCCTTCCACCTGGGAGCCAATGCAACTCGAAGGATTATTTTTATTTTGTTGTTTTGGGATGCAATTGCAATACTGTAGTAATAATAACAACGATATGCAATGTTGAGTATCATGGTAATTTAAAATCTAAAGACAATTGCTAGCTCGCTTATGTGTTATATGTCACACGTTAAGGTTGCGTGCGTTACGTGTGCGCACGAGCGCACACGAATTCACCGGTTTGTGCGTACACCGGTTGAACAGAAAAGTTAATCGAGAGGCACATCTTGAGAGCTAAGAGCCTAGAGATAAAATAATATAATACACGCACACACTCAAAGCTTTTCTTTTTTCAACATTTTAAGATCGATGCATTTTAACCTTGTTCAGTTTGGGGTGGTTCTAGACTATTCTTCTCAACTGAGGGCATTAGATTTGTAAATTGAAGGTATTCTCGCAAATCCGTTCACATTGGTTTATATATAACCCTGCTTGTGTCATATTAGAGGGCTTAATTATTACCACAGAGTTCCCCCAAAGTGCTGGTTTTGCTTATGTATGTTCGATAATAACATTTACAGTTATGTAATGCACTAACACGTGCATACATAATGAAACAATCATTTTAGCAGAGTTTTGCCAAATGCATTGCTCGCATGCACAGACACACACCTCCATGTGAGTTAATAGTCGCTCGCCAATTGAGAGGACCCAGCTTAAATCAGTTATTGAAGCAACACACATTTTTATTTGTGTTTTTGTCATTGCTATAAAAAATGTCGTGCACCGCGTATGTAATTCGTCTTCGTGTATGCATATCTTTAGCGGACGGTTCCAGATTTTTCTGGACTGTGCGTAATGGCAATGAAACACACACAACCACTACGCTAGAATTCTGAAAGTTGGCTTCAGTGTAACTCGGCAACTTGCGGGGCGACTTGGTTACCACAGCAGATGCAGTCACGGCGAGGATATTTTTCGCAAGGATCACGTGCAGCACGCGGTACGGCAGCCGTTCGCCTTGTCTTTAACCCAACGCAGAACGGCAGTCAACCGTGCGAGCTTTTATTTCTCCCACTTATTAAAGTGAAACGTGGTTTACAATGCCTCGGATCCTTTTGCACGCACCTCCTGAATGTACAGCAGATTATACATCGGCGGGTCACCCGTAGGCTCTTGCCCAATGTAGCATGTGCAGCAGCTGAGTTGTCAACACCGCGTGTCACGCCATGACTTCCCTCCGGTGTCATGTCGTGCGTTAACTCTGGATCATGGTTGCAAATGATTTCACGGTATGTTTTCCCATCCCTGCCCCTGTCCATCCAGCAGAAGGGCTCCCTATGGCTTTAGCCCTCGTGAAGGCCATTCAGCCAGCAGTGGCATAAGCGAGCAAGCAGGGCTGTACCGTCACCATTATTGTTTCCCCTTTTGGTTTTATGCATTGGGCATTTTGGACGTTTGATATGTTACGAGAAACCTATGTATAGAACTTGCAAGCTCACTGAGTACTTTCTGCTCTAGTAATAAACATCTGTTATCCTTTCCAGGCAGTGCCTGTGGTGGAATGGTGACTTTGATTTTCCACATTGTACTGAGGTATTTTACACTTTCTTCCTACAGCCATGCTCTTTTATTAATGTCATTGGTCAGCTCTGATAATAATGCCGAACTCTATTATTTCGTTCTTATTTTTTTTTAAAACTCCAATAGCATGGAGTTTAAGATTTAATCTTAAAATAATGGCCACGATCTGTTCGATGACGGGATATGATTAAACACTAGATATGAGGGTACAGCTTAGATGTGTTCACCGAATATTCACCGCATTGCTGGGCAACAAAGAATATTGGACGTAATATAAATAGATGGTTAATGTGCAAAGGTTCGTAAAGGAGCTGCTCCATTGTTACAGCAGCTCAATTCCTCGCCTGTGAGAACATTTCAATGCTCCTTTGTCGCAGTAGAAAAGCAGTTCCTTGTTTCCAAGCGTAGAGGTAGCAGTGGAGGGGTGTCCCTCGTGGTGCCAAAGGCTGGAGACAAAACAGATCAAATATTTGTTAAAGTCTTTTTTTTACTGAGGTCGCGTGGGTGCTGATGTTTTTAGAGATAAATCAATCTCAGTGTGAGCACCTACATGACCACCTTCTTGTGAGGCATGAGAGTGCTGTTGTAGCCCGAGAGTGGGTGTTGAATTGTGTTACTAAAAAATGTTGGAGCACCATTACAAATTTGCCACCTGAAACGTACTGCACCCAGAGATATATTTAATGTTGATGTGCCAGTGTTATGTTTAAACCACCCGTAGAGGTGTATAGATTGTTATATGTATTAACAAAGTGGAATTTTTTTGGTAAATTGAGTGCATCTCTGACAATAAAAACAATACAAACTCATTGTATTTGCTTTTCGTTATTTGTAGCCCATTGAGCCGCTCAGTGGCCCATTGAGCCGCTCAGTGGCCCATTGAGCCACTCTCTAACCCATTGAGCTGTACTGTGGCCTATTGAGCCACTCTAGCCCATTGAGCCGCTCAGTGGCCCATTGAGCCACACTATGGCCCATTGAGGCCCTGACACGCACGCTCACTGCCACCTGCTTGCAAGACAATTTCCTTGGTTTTAGACCGTGTAGGATCCATAGCTGCGACAAGTGTCCATTGCCTGACCCCATTAATCACATGTGAATCGAAAGTAGATTATTCCTGCAATCATTATTTTATAGCCATTATTTTATAGCTATTATTTGACTTTCAGTTAACTGTTCTTGTTGTTATTGTTGCTGACTTGCTGTTCTTATGTCGTTGTTGCTGATTCCGTTCTCTCCACAGCTATGTGAAGCACTTTGTGACCCTCTGGTTAAAAGTGCTCCAGAAGTGCAATTTTTATTATTATTGGTCAGTTCAGTTGCCTTCTGAGCCATTCAGGGGCCCAATAAGCTATTCCATAGCGCATTGAGCTGCTCAGTGGCCCATTGAGCCGCACTATCACCCATTGATCGGCTCAGTGGCCTATTGAGCCACTCTGTGGCCCATTGAACCGTTTTTTGGCCAATTGAGCCGCTGTGGCCCATTGAGCCACTGTGTAGCCCATTCAGTCACTCTATGGCCCATTGAGACACTTAGTGGCCCTTTTGAGCCGCAATGTAGCCCATTGAGCTGCAATGTAGCCCATTGAGTCACTCTGTGGCCCATTGAGCTGCTCAGTGGCCTATTGAGCCATTAGGTGGCCCATTGAGCTGCTCTGTGGCCCATTGAAACGGTATCTTATTGAGCCGTTCGGTGGTACATTGAGCTGTTCTTTGGCTGATTTAGCAAATCTGTGTCCCTCTGAACAACTCTAGCCCTTTGAGCCACTCTCCAGCTCATTTAGCCGCACTGCGGTCCATTGAGCTGCTCAGTTGCCCTTTGAGCGGCGCAATGGCCCATGAAGCCGCTCTGTGGCTCATTGAGCCGCTCAGTGGCCCGTTGAGCCACTCTGTGGTCCATTGTTCTACTCAGTGGCCCATTGACATCTTCATCTCTTCACAAATAGACTATTGCAATGCACTATTTCCTGGCATCCCTGCCTACCTGATCAATCGTCGCCACGTGTGCAAAATGTGACTGCTAGAGTCCTCGCTCGCACACCCATCCACGGTCACATTTCCCCAGTGCTGGTGTCTCCCCACTGGCTACCGGTTAAATGCAGGATATAGTTCAAGATCCTCCTCACTTTGAATGAACTACAGTCTCTCACTGACGCTGCTCCCACATACATCCGTGACCTACTTCAGACACCCTCCTCAACACGACTACTTCGATCCTCCAACACGGGCAGCTTGCTGCATCTGCCCAGATCGCACCTCCATTCGGTGGGTGACGGAGTCTTCTCGCGCGCTGCTCCCAGACTCTGGATTTCCCAGGGACTCAGCTGAGTCCCTGCACATCTTCAAATCCCTTCTCAGGACCTTGTAGTCCTCTGCTAGGACTGTTGAATCTGCTCACTATCGACCTTGGATAACTGCTCGCTGTTGACTTGCACCTGTTCAGGAACACTGATTCCTTACTTTATTTGTTTACCAATTGCTTTATCAGTTATTTTATCTCCATTGATTTATGGCCATGATTTAACTTTAATAGCTCGACTCCGATGTTGTTTTTGCTGACTTGCGGTTCTCTTCAGAGCCCTGTGTAGAGCTTTGTGACCATTGATTGAAAGGCGCTCTGGAAGTGCAGATATGATCATTTAACTAAATTGTGCAATTGCCTTAACGTCTTTTAAGTTTCTAGAAACTATATTGGATCTGTTAAGGTCTTACAATTCTTACATTTCCTGCAATTACATTAGTACATATTAGGGAACTCATCTCATTTCATTGTCAGATACCGCTTAGTCCTGTACAGGGTCGCGACGAGCCGGAGCCTATCCCGGCAGACACAGGGCGCAAGGCAGGGATATACTCATGATGGGACGCAAGTCCATCACCGGGCACTGAGGGGAATTTGGTCTGCAAGCCCATTAACCTATGCGGCAGCATGTTTTTGGACTGTGGGAGGAAACCGCAGTGCCCGGCGAAAACCCACACATACACGGAGAAACATACAATCTCGACACAGGCACCCGAGCCGAGATTCGAACCTGGGACCTTCTTGCTGTGAGGCGACAGCGCTACCCACTGGGCCACCGTGCCGCCCAGTGCAGAGATGTATTAAACGTATTAAAGTAAGAATCGATTCTGGAGGCGATCTGGGACCGATGTAGGATCGATCCAGAAACTGAGAATGAGGGTTATGCATAGCGTTCAATTTTGGGGTTTGTAATAATGCACAATTTCTAAAGGTAAATCTTATATTCCATTTAGATTATTAATGTCATAGTGTGTTTTAAAAAAATTCGGGACCTCTAACCATAGTCTGAAGTGAGATTTCAAAAATTTTACTGAAAGACATGTAATGGCAGTTGTATTTGTCTAACCACACTTATATGTGTGTATCCTTTTTAATAATAGGCCATTGTCATTGATTTCCAGAGGTCTTTATAAATCTAAAGCTTGACTTGATTTTTATGTGAAGGTAAACACTAATACTGCTCAATAAAAAGTTTTCAGCAACGTGAAAGAACTAAATCAAAATTGATCCCTCGCCATAATTTAAATGCTGAAACAATACAAGCTATAGATGATAAAATACTACAGTATCACAGTGTTTTATAATTAATAGGAATAACAATAGTCCACATCGATGCTGTTGTAAGTTAATGCTCTATCACGCTTCAATCTCTATATCATCGTCAGAAACCAGTTTAATAATGTACAGGGTCGCGGTGAGCCGGAGCCTATCCTGGCAGACACAGGGCGCAAGGCAGGGATATACCCACGATAGGACGCCAGTCCATCACCAGGCATTGCAGGCAATTTAGTTTTCAACCCAATTAACCGATATGCATCAGCATGTTTTTTTGGACTATGGGAGGAAACCGGAGTTCCCGGCAAAAACCCACGCGGACAGGGGAGAACATGCAAACTCCACACAGAAAGGCACCCGAGCCGAGATTCGAACCCGGGTCCTTCTTGCTGTGAAGTGACAGCGCTACCCACTGGGTCACCGCGCCGCCCTCGCCTTGTTATATTTGCTGCGTATTCCATGTCATTGCATTGCTCTGTGGTGGAAGCAAGTGCCAGGCTTGAGATCGGGGCCCCCATGTACAGGTCAAGCGGTCCAGACAGGCTTCCGGTAATGTGCAATGATGGGAACATTTGTACATTACCATCACTTTGAGGAGTGGAACAGCACGCTCCCCAGAGGAGCCACTTGATTTTGGGTCGGTTACACGCTCTGCACATCCAACACGTGGATTTAGGTCTCTGTTTGGTGGGTGCATGCACACACACACATGCACTGTGTTTGCTGTCAGGATTCACGGCTAAAAATAAGGTCGTGTGTTCAGCTTGATGAAGCGTTTAGAAGCAAATGACACGCGTTGTCCAACCGATGTACGCTTTCACGTTTTCATCTCTGCCCCACGTGCTTATGCCTTGTCGGAGTGTTTACAAACTAAGTGGCACTTTGCTTACCCATGACCGCATTGCTGTGTGCGAAACCTGCGTGATTTGGGTGTTAATGGACATGGTGATGGCAATGCTCGGCTGTAAAATCAAGTCAATGGAGGCGATGTTTTGTGGATTGCACGATTGTTCAACTCTCTTCCCGTGCGTGTGGAGGAATCATACCCTGCGCCGCCATGCCTGTGCATCCAACACACACGAGGACGCCACCTATTCCACAAGTGGAGAGAGTTTCTCCCTCGCATCCATGAGTTTTCTCCGGGCGCTCCAGTTTTCTTCCACGTGCAAACATTAATTTTGCGATAACGCCTTAAAATAAAGAGGACCAGAGCACTTGGGCAATTGTGTTCACTGACTCGCCTTGCGGGCGGCGCGGTGGCGCAGTGAGTAGCGCTGTCGCTTCGCAGCAAGAATCTGGGTTCGATTCCCGGCTCGGGTGCCTTTCTGTGCGGAGGTTGCGTGTTCTCTCCATGTCCGCGAACGTTTTCACGGGGTGCTCCGGTTTCATCCCGCATTCCAAGGACACGCTGCTGCCTACGTTAATTGACCTGTTGAGTAAATTGCCCCCAGTAACCTGCGATGCACTGGCGTCAGATCTTGGAAATATCCCTGCCTTGCACCCTCTGTCTGGATAGGCTCTGGCACACCACAACCATGTATGCGGGTATTGATGATGATGATGACTCACCGTCTGACTGTCTTCACGATTGCTTTCCCACGCATGAGTCATTCTCTTTGCGAGTAAATAATGCGCGTTACAATTTAACGTTACGCCTTACCAGAAGATGGCCGTACAGACACATAGTCTTGAATCCATCCGCAGTGAACTTTGAACGTGGGGTTTTCTCTCCGTGTTATATTATCACACGGGCTCAAACACTGTCATTGGCCAAACATCCCCACACAGGATCCTCCATGAGTAAAATCAAGGGAATTGTCATCAATGTGAGTCGGCCATTACACCAATATTTATATCGGTTTAATTGGTAAACATTCCAGCAATCGTTTTGGGATTCATACGCAAGAATGGTCCATATATCTGCTGTGTCTTTGCCTATGCAGTTGACGCAGTTTTCGGTGATGAGCTGTACTTTATTATTATACAATTATATGAATAATAGATTCCCCCGTGCTTTGTTGTCCCAATCTGTTGATTCTCTCTGTTGCTGTGTTCGGATTAACATGAACTGTATGAACAGAGGCTAAGCTGCGCAAATTACAATTCGTTGACTTTGGCAATTGTTCGCCTTTTAAGATGCTAGATATGTAAATATCGTGTGACCACAAGGCTTCAGAAATTATCAGCGATAATCTGTCCACTGCTGGATGAAGGTCTTCACAAGTTGTCGCTATCCCTTGTACTCTGACCATTTTGCAATTCCGTACGTGTGCCGACCATCATCCGTCTTCCATATTCATAGTGATCTTCCTACCAGGTGTATGCCCTCCTTCGGTTGTCATTCCATCAGCAGACTTCACCGTTGACCATCATTAAATTTCGCACTGTTTCCTGCCCAAGCCCAACGTTTCAGAACAGTCACACGATGTCTCTCTGTTTTGTTCGTTGCCACATTTCAACAAAACATTTGTATCGTTGTCGATATGCCGTTCACATGCCGTTGTTGTCTCTGACATGCCGTTCTCTCCACAGCTCTGTGCAGCGCTTTGTGACCCTCGGGTGCAAAGCGCTCTCGTGTCGCGATTATTATTGTTTCTTTTCCGCGTGTATTTCTGGGAACTGAAAGAGTGGATGAACAACCTTGTTAAGCCACATTGGCGTTTAGCCGTTTACGATGAGTTTAATGGTAGAACAGCTTTGTAAAATTGCTGCAATCGCGACATGGTTCATTCCAGTCCACCTTCAAGAACTGCCATAGATTTGGGTAATTTCGTTTCCTTACATTGTTATCAGCATTGTGTAAAATCCCTTTCTCGTACATTTCACTCATTTCCTCCAACGAATTTCCCTCACCCATGTAATGTATGTCATAAAACAAATAGATGGATAATGTTTTCTTCAATGATGTTGGTATGCCTTCGTTTCTACAATGTTATACGTCTCAAAAACATCTTTCAATCCAGTACGGTTTCCTTTAATATGTACTCTATATATCAATCTTCATTTTATCGTCCCTGGACACATTGCAATGAAAACAACCAGCCTTCGCCTTTTTTTTGGAGTTTGTTTAGATTTTTCTATTGATTGTGTCAGCGTTTTTTGTGTAGCTTTAAAGCCCTAAAGGTAGGAAACATACTTTTTAACTGGACTTACGCTTCCTGCATGCAACCCAACTTCTGCAAACAAGAAGTTCAGTATTCATTGATTCCGTGGTGCAAATAAAAACTTAAGGATTCAACAGATCCTGCAGGAATGAGGGCTGAGGAAGATTAAGGGCATTATAACCAGACAGAAATACAAATGTGCTAGTGCAGTGAATGATGTACTGTCAGTTGGAGATGATGTACTTTTGAATCAGAAAGGTCAACAAACAAATCATTGCAGGCATCTAAATGAGAAGTAACAAACATTTAACCGATGACACCTCAGCGGGTTTGTTATAGAGTACAAAACATAGCAACACTTAAAAAAACAATCCAGAAACATATCCAAAACTGTTTTACATTTCATAGCTGAGCACACAGAGCGGTACGACCATTCACACCAGTCTAAGACAGGCTATTTGCAGTTCAGGATTGTAAAATTGTGCACTTTCATTTAAATTATGTATGATTGCAAATTCCACTGAGACATCGGGGTGTTGCTGTGTGCCAGGGGGCCTCGGTATGCCTGTGCACTACTGCCACGAGTGTGTTTCCACCTTTAATTCACTCCTTCCAGACTAAAAGACACGGCATCACATTTTCACCAGACTCACACAAGAACAGTACATTGTTTGGCATTTTTCACATATTTACCGAGTTTATTTTCGCGTATTTTTTTTTTAATAAGACACTGGCGTGGTACATATTTTCCATTGCGGCTTCAATTGGAGCATCTAAATCTTGTTTATAGCCACTGCAAATAACAATACCAAACCCACATTTATAATTTTCCTCGACACAGACATTGAAAAGTATGCTTTTGTCAGTGTCATGTATTGCTACATTTTCTACAGAATGTGTCAAAATCTGTTTAATTGCAAACTCAGAAACATAAATTGGTAAAAACCATTTAAGCCATGCACATCGTACGAGAGGCAGCCCTGCTTTTTAAGGATTTTTTTTTAACTAGATATTTTCTGACAGTGCCTTGCTTATTTAAAAACAAACCACATGTGTTTTTGCAAAGGACAGGGGCCTTCAAATATTTCATGTACACAATAACTGCAGAGCAACAAAGTTTTAATGTTGTAAGTACATCTGCGTTAGAAGCAATTTATTGGCATCTGGCTTGCTTAGGCTTCAGGGGCTGTGCAATCATTTTTTACACGAACACACGCATTGCAAAACTAAAATCCCAGCAAGTGCATTTTAATTCAGTTGCGTTTTACTACTGACAGCAATAACAATTATATTTGCATTTCTAATGTGCCTTTCACTCGAGGGTCACAAAGTGCTGCACAGAGCTGTGGAGAAAACGGCGTGTCAAAACAGCATCAGAATAGATAAATTGAATAATATAATGACTCGAAATAAATTAAGGACATCAAGTAAAAAATACAATAATTGTGAAAGAAGAGGAAGGAATAAGTGCTTCACAGCATGCCATCATCCAAGCCCGCAGCAGTGAGCAGCATTAACAGTCTCAGCAAGAGGACTTCAAGTCCTTACGAAACAAGGGAGTTTTGAGATGGGATTTGAAGATGCCCAGGGACCCAGGAGTTGAAACATTTCAAAATGTGTTACATTTTTACGGCAGACCAGTGGTGCTGTGGTTACCAAAACTGGTGACCTAAGTCACATTCCCGACTGTGGTTGTCGGTGCCAAGGAATCTCTGAGCCAATCCTCAGCACCCTCTTGACCAACCCATATTTGTCGGCATTTTAAAGTAAAAGTATGGTCAAACAACCCCCATGACCGACAGGGCACGGGGAGGCCCTCACTGAGCAGTAGACTACAGAGAGGCGTGGACTTAAATTTACACGGATTAATGTCGTGACATCTTTTTGTGTTTGAAACGTGTTAGTGATTGTAATATGGTGGGTTGTCATGTCGACTCCATTCACTATTTTTGGAGAAAAAAAAATCTTTGTGAACATCGTGCACATTCACAAGACTTCAGATGAATAGCACTCTGCTCAGAGTTCAGCCAAGGGTCATGCGCTGACAGCAGAAGTATACTTGCGCACAAGTGATACGGCTACCGTGTGACCTTAGGCATTGACTCAGTGCTTAAGGTCACACATCGGTCACCCCCCTATAGTATAATGTGTGGTTGTGCTGAAGGTATCATTCTGCTGATGTCTTCAGCACAACCACACATTATTCTCTATAGGGGTGGTTGTTTGATCACTGGATTGTTTGTGGCTCCATTGTAGTCCTGATTGTAGTGGCTCCATTTCGAGTCCTGAATGTAGACGTTCATGGTTGGGTATGTTATGAGTGTTTACTGATAGTGCTTGCTTTGGACTACATTTCTTGTGCGATGCATTGCCCATATCAATTTAATGTACCTTTATTATGGAACGTATGACTACTCTATGTAGTCTCATCTCATTGTCAGAAACCGCTTAATCCTATACAGGGTCGCGGTGAGCCAGAGCTTATCCCGGCAAACACATGGCGCAAGACAGGGATATACCCACGATGGGACACCAGTCCATCACCGGGCACTGAGGGCAATTTAGTCTGCAAGCCAATTAGCCTATGCAGCAGCATGTTTTTTGGACTGTGGGAGGAAACCGGAGTGCCCGGCGAAAACCCACGCGGACACAGGGAGAGAACATGCAAACTCCACACAGAAAGGCACCCGAGCCGAAATTCGAACCCGGGCCCTTCTTGTTGTGAGGAAACAACGCTTCCCACTGGGTCACTGTGCCACCGTGCCATCCACTATGTATTGAACTATACTGAATAAGTAAAGAAACGTTGTTGGCATCCCATCCATATACAATTACAGCATACAGAGGAACGAAATTGCGTTTCTCGTGGTTCCCGGTGCAAAAACAAAACAAGGCTTAATCCACAATCAGCAGGGCAGGGCAAAACACGCAGACGATATAGACTACGTATAGTAGAGTGAAGTGGCCCGTGCAGGTCTGTATAAGTGTGTTTGGGGGTAGGGCGTCTGTGTGCTGCTTGTTATGATGAGGGGCGGGGTGGCGTGGTATTGAGGAGCCTGATGGCTTCGGGGAAGAAACTGTTGCAGAGTCTGGTGGATCTGGCCAGGATGCTGCGGTACCTTCTGCCAGATGGCAGGCGGGCAAAGAGTTCATGGGAGAGTTGGGAGGAGTCCTTTACAATGCTGGAGGCCTTGTGTGTGCAGCGTTTGAAGTAGACGTCCTGGATGCATTGCCCGTAGGAGACAGTGATGCAGCTGGTCAAGACACTCTCAATAGTTCCCCTGTAAAATGTTGAGAGGTTGGTTGGATGGAGGCTGGCCCTCCTCAGTCGTATGAGGAAGTGGAGACGTTGTTGTGCTTTTTTGACCAGGGATGCAATCTTGACTGACCAGCTGAGGTCATCTGCAATATGCACACCAAGAAATTTGGTGTCTTTTGACTGTCTCCACTATCGAGCCGTTAATGACCAGTGGTGAGCGGGCAGCGCGGACCTTCCTGAATGAAGTCCACGGTCATCCCTTTCGTTTTGTCAACGTCAAGAGGCCGGCTGTTGTCTTTGAACCAGACTGCCGGCCGCTCCACCCTCTCCTCTGTGTGCAGTTTCATCGTTGTTACCGATAAGGCCCCACCGCCGTCGTGTCATCCGCAAACGTAATCACGCGGTTCGAGCTGCAATCGGCGGAGCAGTCGTGCATCAGCAACGTGAACAGCAGTGGGCTGAGCACAGCCGCGGGGAGCACTGGTGCTCAGTGTAATGGTACTGGAGATGTTGTTGCCGATTCGGACCTTCTGAGGTCTCTCAGTCATCAAGTCCAAGATCCAGTTACAGAGAGAGGTGCTCGAGCCCAGCAGGCCCAACTTCCCTGTTCAACAAGTTGAATATGTGTTGAATACGTTCAACATGTGTACAGAAATTATTAGCATTAATGCAAAACCCCGTATGTTAATGACAGTCACTGTTTATCACATTGTCCTGTGTACAAACTGCAAATCAATTGTGAGCCAGAGCTTCCTTGGTAAATATATTTTAATGTAAATATCTGAATAATTCATCACCTCATTATGTACAGGACCACATGCTCATTCTCAGCAGTCGTGGAGAGCAAGAATATAAATGCAAATTTTCTATTTTGAATGTTTGACTATTTCAACGTCTCATCTCATTATCTGAAACCGCTTAATCCTATATAGGGTCACGGTGAGCCGGAGCCTATCCCGGAAACACAGGGCGTAAGGCAGGAATACACCCGACGACGGGACGCCAGTCCATCGCCGGTATTTCAACGTCCGTCTTCCAAAAAAAAAAAGAAACTGCGCATCTGTACAGCAGGTGAAGGGGTGAAGGGGTGTGTGGGTGATGTAATAACTACACTTACAGAGCGCTTTTCACCCGAAGGTCACAAAGCGCTGCTCAAAGCTGCGGAGAGAACTGCATGTCAGTAACACCTCATCTGATCTCATTATCTGAAACCGCTTAATCCTATATAGGGTCACGGTAAAGCCGGAGCCCATCCCGGAAACATAGGGCGTAAGGCAGGAATACACCCGACGACGGGACGCCGGTCCATCGCCGGGCATTGCG
>JAZEWT010000012.1:18911846-18947639 GCA_036362905.1 Mordacia mordax
AGCTCGAGATGTTGGGCTGCGTGGAGGCTGGAACGGGGAGTCAGCTGTTGTGAGCGCCACTGATGTTGACAAAAAGACAACAAAGATCCCCCATAGAGTCTTAGACTGTAGGGTCAAGTGCTATTAGCGAGCACCTATGAAGGTCTACGCGGCACACGATGAGCTGGGTGGCCAGCACCACGCTCGGCCGCCTTTGTCTCCCCAGTGGCAATAGGTACTCATTGTAGCCCAACGCGCTAACCGCTGGGCCACTTAAAAAGTGAATGAATATTATTATAATCGCACTGACGCGAATGAAATAACGCCTCAGTGACAATAACAATATAAATTGTTAGGACGCCTATTGTTGAGCTCTGTACCTTGGGAGTCTATAATTCATGAGAGGTGCATTCATATTGAAATTTTAAGACTAGAGCTGAAGAGTGTAATTGGTCTCGATTGGTTTGCAAATTATAATGTACACCGAGTGAAAATGGAAGTTTGCTATTCCTTCCGCTTCTGTTAAAGGTATCGCGCAAGAATGGTAGTGAAAGTGAATAGTTGTCTACATGCTTTGTGATGCTCTGCTCTTTGTGTTTCTCATGCTCAGAAGTTCAAGTCATGGTTATTGTCTGCTATGAGCAAAGTCTCTGCAGAGACTTGCTGCTGTTCAAGCCATCGCCAGCTCTCCCAACACGTACGGTATGTACACTGTGTGTGTTCATATCTCGACAGAGCGCGGTGTCGCAAAGTCTGGTACTCGGGGCCTCCAAGTTTAGTCCGTCATCTCCGTGATAATCATAATTCAGCCATCACGCACGATACGTGCCCGTTATTCGGTAAACGTCGTGGTGCAAAGAACTCTCAAATTCAAACGGACACCTTGGTTGTGTGTTTATAAGTAGACGTGTTTCCGCTTGACAGGTTTAACCTGGCACGATATTGATTGCTCACACCATTGCTGGCAGAAGGGCCTCCGTGGGACACCGCTGGGTCGAATTTGTCCCACCGTCACGCCGGTCAGATGCATTGGAACAGATAAAAAGTGATCAATCTCTTTCCCTAGCACGTGACATGCCGATCAACTAACTGTGATGCGCGCATTGACCCGTGGAGTCGGCGGTTGTGCATATTTGGGAAAATTCCCCATTCTGCTCACGTGAGTTTCACAGCTCGATGCATGATTGCTCTCCAAAGCTGCTCTTTCGGGATGACCGTGTCGAGCGCTCCGTCTCTGCTTCACGTCGTCTCATCACATTTTCCCATTGTTACAACCACGGTGCCAATAAGTCGAATCGGCAACCTCATAAGTGTGTGTTATCCACATGTAACATATAATTTGTAATTGAATGGCTACGTGTGATGAATATAGACTAACACAATATAACGATTCGTGACGCATGGACTGTGAAAAACGGTACCGTAGTGTTTCACACTGACACATTACCGAACTGCGATGGGGAAAATGAAACCAGCAATTGCACAACAGCTTTACGAATTGAGAGTCTTGCATGTGCCACCTTCACATGGTTGAATGTGTGTTGTGGAAGTGATTGCCAGGAAATCTGGTCCAAAACTTCAAACCAAGAGCTTTAATATTTAAATTAATTGTGCCATACCAGGTGGGATTGAAGAAACCAAAGACACTCATTGTAGGTAATTCTCTCCAGTATTCAATTTTTCCCGATGGCAAATACCTTCCAGAGCGCTGACTGTATGGCCACAATAGCACGACTGTGCTTATGAATAAAAGATCTTTCAACGTATAATAAATATAAGATATTTGTTTTTTGATTTTCTATTTATAAAGGATATGTGCAGTTGATGGTTCCACCGGTGTCTTCGAACTAGGAGGTGCGATGTTTGGCTCTCGAATGAGGTGTTGTCTGGATGAATTGCGTTGATATGTTTGTGACTCTTGGAGTTTTGATGATAATAAAAACAATAATACCGTCTGTAACGCGCACACATTGCACGACATAGACGAAACATGGAGAGAGGCGGGGAAGGAAACCGCAGCAAGGAGGGGAAGGGGAAAGACAATCTCGTGATTAGCCGGCGCCAACACTTCTATGATGGCTCTAATGTCACGCACGCTCTTCAGTGTGTAATGACAGTGTTGTAATAATAATAACAATAATTGCACTTCTGCAGTGCTATTCACCCGAAGCTTACAAAGCGCTGCAACAACAACGACGCAAATAAATAATGGTGTGCATGATCAACTGTGAGTTTTCGTGATTCACCCAAACATTATTTAGACATGATACAATACACGGCGAGTAACGATTGTTGATATGCGAAAACTGCACGTTGATAGATTTTAAAATCTCGCCGCTATTCCAACGCTGACAGGGGCAACAAAGCACTCCGGGTGTCCCCTGAATCTGTGTCATTCGCAGGTTTTTGGCAGTTCGTGACCGCTCCAGTGAGTAATAGTAATCGACAACTTATAAGGATGCACTCTTGTTCACTCTCGATGAGAGAAGTGAATGGCGGAGGCCCCAGGAACCGTAAAGAGGCGTTGCAGGAGGAAGGTAGCCACGGAGTGAGCCGGCACTAACATTTGCCAGACACTGCTTCCTCTGTGTTAATAACAATAATTGCATGTGCAGGTGTTGTAACGATGTAGGTTTTCACGGCTCGATTCATGATGATTGCTACCAAAAGCTGCTCTTTCGGGATAGCCGCGTCGATCGCTCCCCTTCTCTCTATTAAGACGTTTGCGGCAAAATATTGAGGGTTTTTTTTTTAAATCATCTCACGCCATGGTCGCCGATTGAAAATGTTTCGCGTACAACATAGCACAATCGTTAGCAGCGGGCAAAGCTAGGTTGGAACTACTGGGACAGATCTGCAGGGAAACCTCATCTCATCTCATTGTCAGAAACCGCTTAGACCTATCCCGGCAGACACAGGGTGCAAGGCAGGGATGTACCCACGATGGGACGCCAGTCCATCACCGGGCACTGCGGGCAATTTAGACTGTAAGCCAATTAACCTATGCAGCAGCATGTTTTTTAGACTCTGGGAGGAAAGCGGAGTGCCCGGCGAAAACCCACGCGGACACGGGGAGAGAACTCGCAGACTCCACACAGTAAGGCACCCGAGCCGAGATTCGAACCTGGGCCCTTCTTGCTGTGAGGAGGCGACAGCGCTACCCACTGGGCCACCGTGCCGGTCCTGCAGGGAAACGTGGAGGAATTTTTTTTTTCAACATAAATGTTGGTGGTTTGGCGTTGATGTCATTTGTTTAGTAGAAGATATTTTCGCAACGCTTTCACAAAGACCTTAATTGCAGATTTGATTTTTCGAAAAACTTGCTTGGATGATGGCGCACTGTTGACCTGTGCCTGCTCAGGAACACCTCTTCCTTCCTTTATTTGTTTTAACAATTATTTTAATTTTCTTTGATGTCCCTAATTGATTTACAGTCAATATTTTACTTATTTGATGTGCTCTGATGTTGTGGTTGACATGTCGCTCTGTGCAGCGCTTTGTGACTCTTGGGTGAAAGGTGCTTTAGAAATGCAGCTGTTATTAAATACCGCGAGTTCATCACGGATCAAATGTCCACTCCTCGTCACGTGCCGTGGGTTCCCCTGTAATACGAACATTTTGCGCGGATTTCTGGAATCGCGTGGTCCATTCGTCCGATAACCAGACGCACCACGTCGGTACGTAACGTTTTTACTCGGATCGTAGAATTTACCTGAAATATCAAAGCGGATTATTGGCCTTACGCTATTCATTACACTCTTGATTCTCAAAATGCACTTCTCAAAATTCACCCAGGGCGGCGCGGTGGCGCAGTGGTTAGCGCTGACACCTCACAGCAAGAAGGTCCCGGGTTCGAGTCTCTCGGCTCCGGTGCCTTTCTGTGTGGAGTTTGCATGCTCTCCCCGTGTCCGCGTGGGTTTCGCCGGGTACTCCGGTTTCCTCCCACAGTCCCAAAGCATGCTCCTGGATAAGTTGATTGGCTCGGAGACTAAAAATTGTCCCGCAATGCCCGGTGATGGACCGGCGTCCCGTCGTCGGGTGTATTCCTGCCTTACGCCCTGTGTTTCCGGGATAGGCTCCGGCTTCACCGTGACCCTATATAGGATTAAGCGGTTTCAGATAATGAGATGAGATGAGAAAATTTACCCAGCTACAGTTTTTAAGCAGGCCAGGACTTACAGTTTGTAAAGCACAATAAGTAATGTACTACCCATATATTCATTGCTCTGTATGTGTGGGAAGCCGAACAAGATTATGAATGGACGGCTTCGGCATTCGAGAAATGTATTCAGTAAAGTACTGCAGTGCCTATTAACTCTAGTCCCTATGCCTTCTCACCGAAGCAGCTTTTCACAGGTGCTGATTTTTCACATTCATATGCAGACGGTGTCTCAGTTGATACGTGGAATGAGGGATACTGCATGTAAGTTGCATGCCTTTTAATTGACATTGCTTAGAAGTTCACGGAGTTGGGGGAATGGATTTGAAGGCGGCTGCTGTGTTTATTGTCTCACTGGAGCTTGGGACAGTTGACTCAATCCTTAGTGCCCACATAAATGTCTGCAATATTTATTTCAAACTGACATCACACGGAGCATGTGTCTATATTAACTTAATGAGGATGTAGGAAGAGAAGCTATCCGGTTACCGACAGGCTGACTGAGAAGTAGAGATTGTCTATTTTTATCTTGTCCTCTGTGTAATATCAAGCAGAACGTCTCAAGATGGATAATTAACTCTGCTGCATTACAAGTAACATAACAGAGAAAACGTATGGTCGCTGTATTCAATTGTGTTAAAATGTAGAAACACGCGCATACTACATTCCAGAATTATCTCTTTATGTCTGGATTTCTCTGAACCTTATATAATTCTTCAAAAATGCAGTTCTTTTTTTCCAACAAGTTCTTACATTTTCATGGTCGGACCTTTAGCCCCACAATGTCAGCACAAAACATGTTGTTTATCAGGTAATCTATGAAAAGCTCACATTTAAATTGTCAAAACACTCTCGGTCGGTAGTTTTAAAAAGCCTAGCTGATTGAATGTATGTAACATGGACCCACTGCCACCATTCATCCAATCCATTTCTCACTCGCGTGAGCTCAAAACCTTTCGCCTTCAAATCTTCAATTCACCACCTCATCCTCCTTCTCGCCCCAGCGTTGGGATTGACACTTGTGCAAGTACTGCCAGATTTCTGTCATCAGTTGAATATTTTATGTCCTGTCCTCCCTACAGCTCGGAAGATTATTTTAACAGCCTCAAGAGAAACGGTAGCAAATAAAGGATTCCCAAGAAATAAGCTTTATATCCATCACAGAGGTATATCCTGCAGCCTCAGAGTCTTGCTATATACATATTATTACATTATCCTAAGCTAAATATTGTGCATTTCTGACAATATTTCCATTTTTCCAAAAGCACACATGTTCACATAGAGGTAAGCTTTTGTATATGCTGTATTTAAATGCATATCTCCATTGCCTGATGGACCTAATGTATATTTTAAGTCAACATAAGCGATACATGGAGAGTATCTCGTTCTCTCCACATTAGAAATAGCCTCTAGCAATGGTATCGTAGTAGAGCAAGGATGACAATGAGGTTTAGAAGCAGTCTGCTTCAATTTGACGATTAGCCATTATTGCAGAGTCGCGCCTATTCTGAAGTGCCATCCTTTGTTATACATTCAAATGCACAGCTTGTCTTTTGAGCAAAACATAAAAGCTATCCTGGAAATGTGAAATCGTGGCCCACTATTGACATTGGTTGAGCTTGCTATCAAAACCCTGAGCGGTTGTTTTATGAAAGGTGCTGTCTGTGAAGTGACATTTTGGTTCACTCCGTTACTTGTGAACAGCAAAAAACATCGAAATCCGTATTATCAATGGAGCTCACGTGATATTTAACTTCCAGGAAATGTGCCTCTGGTCATAAATTTGCATACTGGCCTCTTGACAGGAGTCAGGGTATTGGCACTTATGTTTTCAATGACAGTTCCAGCCACACTGTCGACATCTAAATGTATTGTTGACGGCATTCCTTCAACTGTATTCGGAAATTTTAGCAGGCGTGTCCAGTGCCCTCTATAGATTATTGCCACGTTGCTGTGCCTTAGCTTGGGGAGGGACCTCACATCCATCAATGTGGTCAGGTCCTATCTGGTGCATTGCTGACCTATTCATTTTTCCTATTCAGGATCACCCAAATCCCAATGTTTTGGTGTCACATTCATCGATGTGTGTCGGTGTAATGGATAGAGCCTCACAGAGCCGTGGAAAGATAGCCTTTATAAATAACAGTTTCCTTTATGCTCTCTGTGTCAATGATGCATTGTTTTGAGCATACCAACAAAGTCAGGATATTGGAAGAGCAAAGCCGCGACCAAATAACAAGCTCTCCAGAGGATTTAGCCAGCCATCGGCCTGTCCAGACCAATGCAAATATAGATATACAGTACACGGCAATGATGGTGAACATGGGTCAACTAGGTTACTGATTAGATGGCTATTTGTAATTCACTTCTTAATGTGTGGTAACATCACTGTCAGTTAGAACAGTGTTCAGATAAATCACAGTGATGTGAAAGGCTCAGAAATTGACAACACTAACCTTTGTCCAGTTTATTTATTTCATAAGTTATGACTTGGAGTGGAGCAGTAGTATAGCGGTTAGCACACTGTATTATGAACCCAGGGTTGTGAATTTGATTACCAGCCACAGCTAAAATCAGTGTTGAGTGATATCCGAAACGATCCAAGGCATCCATTCACCAACCTACACTCAAATGTGCATTGCAATACAGTCGCAAAAAAAAAAAACTCGAAGCGCAGAAGGCTTTGCAAGGACTTCTTCATTCAGCAGTGCAAGAATGCCTCCCAAAATCTTGATGTCGTGGAGGCATTCATCCAGCAGTGGCTTGTTATCAATTAACTTGGGATTATTGTGCTGAATTGTGTATTGTTTTATACATTTTGATACCTGGATATTTTTGCATGCCACTGGAGTACCTTTGTCATATAATGAGATCATTTTCGGAGAAATGCAAGAAATTAGCGAGGGAAATTAAAACCCATTTACTTGTGGATTTTCGTAATTATGGCCACATCAGCCTCCTAGATATGTAGGTGATCTCATTAGAATGTTAAGGCTGGGTCATTACATTCCAGCATGGCTCATATGATATGGTGCCCTGAACTATTCTATTTAAATTTGATTTCCATGGAAACTAATACGGCTATATTTGCAGGTTTTCTTATGCCTAAAAGTCTTTGTTTAAATTTCAGCTGTGTGGAATGATATCGCACTGACAGGTGACAAAAATGGCACCAATTCAAACTGCTTGGCATGCCTGACAGCGTCGCATATGTTGATGAGCTTTTCAAGAAGTCTTAACATTGAACGTCTATATATTTTATAAGGAAGAGCTTTAAAAACGTGGCTATCAATTAATATCATAAAACCCACAAGCCTTGTTTGGTAATTTTTTTTAATAACTAGCAAGGTTAATCTCATACATGTACAGAAAGAAACCACTTAAGCATTGTTAACTCTCCAACAAATGTTGACAAAATGTAGTGCACAATACTAATGAGATATGATTTATTATGACAAAGCTTTGCACTGGGGATGATGCTGATTGAGAGATCCTTTTTCGAGAAAAATCCTTCCATGGCTTCATCAAAGTTGTGATGCAACATTTTAACCCATGCCGCTACTCACTGCGCGGTGACGCAGCGAGTAGCGCTGCTGCCCCACAGAAGAAAAAAGGACCTGGGTTCGGTTCCCGGCACGGGTGCCTTTCTGTGTGGAGTTTGTGTGTTCTCTCTCTCCCTGTGTGGATTTTTGCCAGGTACTCCGGTTTCCTTCCACCATCCGAAGACAAGCTTCTGCATAGGTTAATTGTCTTGCAGACTAAATTGCCCGCAGTGCCCGATGTTGACCTGGCGTCCCATCGTGGGTACATCCCTGCCTTGCGCCCTGTGTCTTGCCGGGATAGGCTCCGGCTCACCGCGACCCTGTACAGGACAAAGCGGTTTCTGACAATGAGATGAGATGAAGTTATGTCACTTGTTAGATTTACACTTGTGTACTTGTGTAACTCTTGTTACAGCAGCAATGCTTTATGCACACATATGCCGGTGCGTACAGGTGTCCGGTTTCACGGCGCGCTGTATGCAAATTGCTCTCCCTAGCTCTTATGTCAGGATAGTCGTGTCGAGCGTTCCTTCTCTCTTTCGCCACGTTTAGCATCGTCAAGCATTCGACTGTCCTGAAAGAACAGCCGCGTCATCAGGCATTTTGTACACCATCAGGCCTCCAAGAGAGAAGGAACACTCGACACGGCTGTCGCGAAATAGCAGCTACGGAGAGCAATTCTCCTGTCGGTGTGGAGAGAGCTTCACAACGTCCCGGTGCGCGTCGTACTTAAACATTAACATATGCGTGGGCAAGCTTTATGGCTTTGTTTTTAAGCAGATGTAAACCTGCTCCCGTGAAGGTGATTGAGAATGAGATTTGTGTGTGTGTGTGTGGGTCAGACATCCGCCCACACTCTGGCCCACTCGTGCGACTGCAGTTGCTCACCGCCGTCTCTCCTCTGTCTCCATGTCGTGGCCGAACGCATCGAACGCCTCATGCTCATCTCATTATCTGAAACCGCTTAATCCTATATAGGGTCACCGTGAGCCGGAGCCTATCCCGGAAACACAGGGCGTAAGGCAGGAATACACCCGACGACGGGACGCCAGTCCATCGCCGGGCATTGCGGGACAATTTTAGTCTGCGAGGCAATCAACCTATCCAGGAGCATGCTTTTGACAGTGGGAGGAAACCGGAGTACCCGGCGAAAACCCACGCGGACACGGGGAGAGCATGCAAACTCCACACAGAAAGGCACCCGAGCCGAGAAATTCGAACCCGGGACCTTCTTGCTGTGAGGCGACAGCGCTAACCACTGGGCCACCGCGCCGCCCTCGAACGCCTACCCGCTTCTCAAAATGTGCTCTCTTTTCGCAGCGGACCTGGTTGTGTGTCGAGCGCGTGTTTTGTTGTTGTTGTTGCATTTATTTTAACATGGTCCATACGTACACGCGTGGCGTGCACAATGACATCCCGTCCGTCCGGTGGGGGACGGTGATGAAATGCTGTCGACCCTGACCTCCACATCTCCACGAAGACCTCCTCCCAAGCTCCGCACCGAGCTGTCCCAGGGCCACCACATTGCCAAGCATGCATGGTGGCCCATACCTGGGGACGGGGGACGGGGTGGGCACCAGCATGCCACCCATTTATTGGTGGCTCTTTTCCCTATGATAATAGTAATAATTAAAATTTTATAGCGCTTTTCACCCGAGGGTCACAAAGCGCTACACAGAGCCGCGGAGAGAACGGCACGCCAACAACAACGACATCAGAACGAAAAATCAGCATCAATAACATTTTTTTGGGTTTATTTCTTTTTTAAATATACACATCGCTGCAGAACAACATGCAAAACATGATCCAACTTTCAACCATAATTTAAAAATGCTAAATTATCATTGTTAATAATACATATATTGGTAAGCGGTTTAATGTAACATTTATCGTATAATTATAATTGCATTTCTAGAGCGCAAATTATTGGCGTTCAAAGATATGCCTGGGGACCTGAACTCCAAAAGCATTGTTTCTGTAGAGGAAGATATATTCCAGCCCGTGATCACGTTAAAGTACGTAGTGATGGAAAAAACTAATGTGTATACGTCAGGGCTCTTTCAGAGGCGGTGGGTATATGAGCAGTGTTCATGTGGCATCAGGTGCAGTTCTCAGAGATGCCCGGGGAGAACGTGTCCAGCTTGTGATTGATTAGATTGTTTACATTGGACGTCTCTCAGCGGGCACATAGATAACTGTTCTATATGGAGGACCTAACTGGTTCGGATATATGTACTCTTAGTGACGCTTCCCCAGAGGGATTCAGTCGGGGGTCTGGGTGAAATTAGTTGATGTAAGTAATTCAAGGGTAGGCTCCCGTCAGTTTTTTCAGAGAGGAGTTGCCCTTTAATGAGAGATGGAGGACTCGTATACGCAGATACAACCGCAATGCTTTAGCTGAAAGTAGTGGAAGGGATTGGAGGCTGGTTTGTCAAAGGACTCCTGAATCCTGTCGAAAGAAATTCCCCAGATGGTTTTAGGTGGTTTGCAATTGACAAAATGCCAGCACTCTTCCAGGTGGTGCCGCAAAGGTGGAGTGTATTTATAGAAATTGCCGTTGATGACAGAGGGGAGTTAAGGTGGTCGGGAGACCGATCTCAAACTGTAATCGCCGCCAGACTGTGAGCATGGTCCTCATAAACCAGGAGAGGGGAGAAGTATTGCGGGAATCCTCCACACGGGCTCTTGTGATGCCAAGCATCGAGATGGTGTGAATCGTCTTTCGGACCCAGAAAAACCAGTCAGGGCAGGCCGACGGGAGAGGTGATGAGAGAAGATGGAGGACGTGGAGCATGGCCGCTTGTGGTGTTTACGAAAGTATGGGAAGGCACGACCGCCTCCGTTTTTGGGGCAGATAATGTTTGAAGATCAATGCGGGATATGTGATGGACCTATATATATGCGAACCCCAGTAGAGTGTAATTTACGGAAAAAGGCGATTGGGTGATATACTGGTAGTGCGCGTAGGAAGTATATAAATCACGGGAGAATGGACACTGAATCTGATAGCGAGTTGGGAACCAGAGGCAGTGGGAGTTCCATCGTTGAAAATGTTTCTTTGTCTTGAGTAAGTTGGTAAGCAAACCGAGAAGAGGTGCTCGAGGTGGTGGGGAATCTTCACTCTCACATCTTCAATGCCGTTAGAGGACCAGATCATCTGCTAGGTGTGGTCCAGAGTGGAGAGACATCGTCCTGATTGATGAAAGGTGAGCTTGTATCAAATACCTTCTTAACATTGGATAAACTTTAAACCAAACAAAAAATACAACCAATCACGAGTATCATACTTTAAGGAGAAAACAAAACAATGCTTATTATGCGCATTGATTAATTAAATTAGATTTATTTCTATATGTTAAATTTAATCATTGTAACGTTTTGCTAAAAAACACATTTATTTGGCTTACAGAAGGCACCCAGCAGATTTGATGGCTATTATTAGCAGTAGCGGTGGGTGTTTTGTTCCTGGAGGATAATTTCGCACCTTGCTTTACTGCGTATACGGCACGAGAGCATTCATAGACATTGTGCTATATTTTTTCAGGCAGTGGTATCTGTTGAGGTTGTGTTGTTGCCAGTATTTCCCCATTATCCATAGCTTCTGAGTTACAATAGTTGGTCTCTGTTGTGAACAAAATAGCATTTCTATGTAACTTTTTCGCCCACAATATAAGAACAAACCACAATTCATTCGTGCCATTCCAACCGAAATAAAAGTTATAGTGCAAAATATTGATTTCCAAGTTTTTATTGCAGACTCATAATAATTTAAGTCTTTACGATAACGTGCTATGGCTGCAGATCGACATGCAATTGCTTATGCTTGCAGAAGGGCTCTGGATCAAGTGCTGTTAGACAAACTATGTCGTAGATCTTTAAGTCAGTGATTTCATTACTTTTAAAAGCACCTCTCGGGTATAGCGTTTCAACAATTTTACATTCTGGCAAGGAAAAGCCCTATTTACATGCAACAGCAGAAATCGATAAATTTGAACGGTGAAAGGGGGAATTGTGAGCACACGGCTTCGTAGATTAGAACATACAAAAAACTGGATGGGAAATTCAACGATCACCCTTGCACAGTGGCCAGCGCGCTGCAATATGAACCCGGTGATTTCAGGTTGACTCCAGGTCATGACCAACATCGGTGATGATTGACAGCTGTCCCGGTCTGAGGGCTACCAATTTTTGCAGCTTGATAAAGTATTGTCAAACAGCATCCATGACCGACTTCATCCAGCAGACCATTGGAAAAGCACAGTAATAAATGTTTTAGTCATGTTCAACGTACTTTTTTGCAAAGTTCACGTTTACGCTAAAGCAAGGTGCATCATACGACACGTTCTCAGTTGTTCCGTATTTCCCATTCGCTTCTGTATTCATTGTTTAAGCTCACAAACGTGCGCTACATTATGTCCAGGATGCTATGTTAACGTGTCATTCTCTTTGGATTTGCTAAATAACTATTTTTTTTTCCAATAATGTTTTCTTATAACATTTAACGTCCATGATAGCCAGGAGTAGTGGCATAGGTTTTTTTTTTGTTGTGGCTCAAAGTGTATCCCCAAATATTCATGACATTGAGAATGAGAGACTAAAACCGAATAAATAGATATATTTTAATTGGAACATAAATAATGTATGGGATGCTGCTGTGTAATGGTTACCACAGTGAACTTGAAATTCAGAGGTCACCAGTTCAATTCAATCTCGTGGAGAAGCAATTGAAACCATGATCATGTTTCTCAAATGCCCCATCTCTGTCCATATAAAAAGCATATTTTCATACATTACAGTGAGTCAATCAGCAGGTCGCGTGTGGTGTTTAAGTGTGACATCTGGCCAGTATGACAGAGTTTGCCACTTTTTTTCCAGACCGGTTTTCTCGAGCTCCTTCCAGTGGACGCCTATAACCGCAACAAGTCAATGTAGGCCTGCACTTGTACTTTAATCTACAAGGCTTAAAGCACACCTACCTGTAGGTTGATGTCAGATTAAATGATCATTCCAGCAATGTTTTGACTGCCCTTGAGCTCATAAAACATTACATCTCGGTCGCTTGTTGTTACTGTAATCTGTTCACAATTTAAATCTGTCGCTCTGGGGCCACCTTATACACGTTTTAAAATGTAATCTCATCTCATTATCTCATCTCATTATCATCATCTCATCTCAATATCTCATCTCATTATCTCATTATCATTATCTCATCTCAATATCTAATCTCAATATCTCATCTCATCTCATTATCTGAAACCGCTTAATCCTATATAGGGTCACGGTGAAGCCGGAGCCTATCCCGGAAACATAGGGCGTAAGGCAGGAATACACCCGACGACGGGACGCCGGTCCATCGCCGGGCATTGCGGGACAATTTTAGTCTGCGAGCCAATCAACCTATCCAGGAGCATGCTTTTGGACTGTGGGAGGAAACCGGAGTACCCGGCGAAAACCCACGCGGACACGGGGAGAGCATGCAAACTCCACACAGAAAGGCACCGGAGCCGAGAGACTCGAACCCGGGACCTTCTTGCTGTGAGGCGTCAGCGCTAACCACTGCACCACCGCGCCGCCCTTAAAATGTAATCATGAACCTGAAATAAACCTACATCGGGATTAAGTCAATAATGACATCCATCTGGCCGGCAGTGTAATCTTAAAGCGCGTCGCTATCAGAACGTTGCCGGTTTAAATGTTGGTCGGAGGGTGATTCGGTGCTACGTGCGTCAGACGTTGAGGACATTTTTGATTAAATTAAGATCGCTTTGTAAAGGAAGGTTAACAGTGGTTTTCCTGTAATTAAACTGGCCCCTCATAGGATTCAGAGGAATCGTTAAACACTGGCTCAGGCATATAAAAACAGGACATGAGTGTTACTGCATATCATTTTCATCAGGAAACCACTTTGACTTTTGACAAAATAGTTCAATAGTTCTTGGATTTGACACGGTGCTGAAAGGAATGGTGGCTGATGGAAGAGACCATTGAAGGAATGGCAGCCAAAGGAGAGGTCACAACTGCGAGACCAGCTGTCAGGTGGTTCGTTGCTTTGGAGGATCAGGACAAATTATGACAGCTTGGTAAGGTCTTTATCCATCAGTGGATTGATCATGGCTGCTCATAATGATAGTTAGTGGACCTCCAACATTTGTTAACATTTTGTAACAGTGTCCCTTAATTTGGGTCATTGTGCTACTCCCGACTGCTGTGCAAAATCTCCTTGTGTAAATTGTGTCCACATTTCATGTATGCGGATAGTGGGGGAAAATGTTCCGTTTTTACAAAAACATAAATTAAGTCATTGTCTTGATATTTTGGACGTGTGTTCCCATCACGCTTGCAACTGCACTTGTACCAGCAGACATGTGGTGTTCTGCTGCGAGATGGTTACTACGCGTGTTCATTTTTGTCCAATTATATATGCAGTGGGCGGCACGGTGGCCCAGTGGGTAGCGCTGTCGCCTCACAGCAAGAAGGGCTCGGGTTCGAATCTCGGCTCGGGTGCCTTTCTGTGTGGAGTTTGCGAGTTCTCTCCCCTTGTCCGCGTGGATTTTCGCCGGGTACTTCGGTTTCCTCCCACAGTCCAAAAAAACACGCTGCTGCATAGGTTAATTGGCTTGCAGACTAAATTGCTCACAGTGCCCGGGATGGACTGGCGTCCCGTTGTGGGTATATCCCTGCCTTGCGCCCTGTGTCTACCGGGATAGGCTCCGACTCACCGCGACCCTGTACAGGACTAAGCGATTTCTGACAATGAGATGAGATATATGCAGTGTATACGTGATTATCGTTAATATAAAAACAATTATTACCAACAAAGTTGTTATCCTCAACCACATAATTAAAACGACAATACTAAATACATCAGATATAATTACTAGTTGACAATCATAATATCATATTGCTAGTTTATCCGAATTCAGTTTGCAACTGATATTTGGAAGCGCACTCGTGTTATGAGACTGATTGACGTTCATAATAAATTGTCAGTTCCTCAACTGTGACATGCGTCAGAAACACTGACGTAGACAAAGAAGGTGGCAAGGTACAGAAACTACACAACGACGGACAGAGAGATGAATGCTGGCAATTGTATTGAGAAAACACGAGACGAGTTGAAAATTATGGGCATCATTAACTCTTGGAGAGCGTGCCGGTTTGGGCAGCGCACATTGCCAGAAGGGATTCTGGTAGATGGACACGACTGCTGCATGTATGAGAGGTAATGACATTGTCTCTTTCTTAAGCAAGATGGATCGTGACAAGACAGGACTATGAGGGATTGTGACAATATGGAGAGGCCTTCAGCCAGAAGTGGATAGCGCACGGTTATTTATCATAATGATGCAATTTTCTCTCTGTAGCTGTTCTTTCGGGATAGCCGTGTCGAGTGTTCCTTCTTTTTCCTGCGCTACGTTTCACATCCCACGCCGAAGGAATTTTCGAGCCGTCAAGACCTACATCAGTATAATGACGGTGAAGCACTGTGGGGCTGAGCAAGGTTTTGTTTAATTTAGCAGTGGAAATGTACAATGTTGTTCATCTCATGAAATCTGCATACAGTCTCGCTACTCCTGTCAATCGGTCACGTTTGCTAATTCGTATGTTATGGTGACCTGAGACTAGAGAACCACAGTGCAGTTCTGTAATAAATATTGATTGCATTTGAATAATGCACAAGGATGAGTGCTCGTCTCATCTCATTGTCAGAAACCGCTTAGTCCTGTACAGGGTCGCGGTGAGCCGGAGCCTATGCCGGCAGACACAGGGCGCAAAGCAGGGATATACCCAGGAAGAGACACCAGTCCATCACCGGGCACTGCGGGCAATTTAGTCTGCGAGCCAATTAACCTATGCAGCAGCATGTTTTTTGGACTGTGGGAGGAAACCGGAGTGCTCGGCAAAAACCCACGCGGACACGGGGAGAGAACTCGCAAACTCCACACAGAAAGGCACCCGAGCCGAGATTCGAACCCGGGTCCTTCTTGCTGTGAGGCGACAGCGCTACCCACTGGGCAACCGTGCCACCTATAAATATTGATTGCAGTTGAATAATGCACAAGGATGAGTGCTTTCGTACACAACGTGTTTTGTTTAAAACTTACCGTTTTCAGGCCACCACTAATGTCTCTGTTACGATTGGTTTTCTTGACATTCACAGATTTGATTATTGCTTTAAAGTCGTGTTCCAAATCGTATTGGAATTGCATCAGATACCACCACTGGTCTGCGGAGAGCGGTGGCCCAGTGGTTAGTGGACTTCACAATGGACTCGGTGACCACAGTTGTATGTCCAGCCACGGCTAACGTAATTAGTAATTTCCTAAACCTTGACCAGCCCGCACTACCAGTATAGTGAAGCATGCTGCACGACTAACATGACGCGTGGAGGCCTCCAACCAGCAGTGGATCGAGAAAGGACTGCAACTCTCCATTCACGGCGCCATTTTCAGTTAGAGTCCTCTTTGAGTGAAGTTATTCACTGATATTAATAATTCATAGGCCATGGTGAGCCGACAATATCCATCATTCTGACATCATCACTTTAAATGCACATTAGTGATGTGAATGCTGCCGGGAACGGTCTTTTTTCTTCTCGAATAATACAAATTAATAATATTTATAGAGCGCTTTTCACCCGAGGGTCACAAAGCGCTGCACAGAGCTGCGAATCGGTGACGTCGTAGTCTGAGACAAGAATTCGCATACCATATTATAGGATTTACTTACTATGTGGTGTTCAACAACACGACACTCAAGTAATTTTAAGGCTTTCATGTTTTAAGTTGGGAGGATACTAAAATTCTTAACATGCTCGCACCGATTTTAGCATCACATGCGTACACACTTCTGGATGAATTGATTCACTGTATAGCATGCCCATAAAGATATATCGTCCATTGTTTTATTTTTTAAATATGAGCAAAGGCTGATTGTTTTTGGCACATACTGTTGTCATCTTTGTGTGACGTGAAATCTGTCTATACCAGTGTTGATGACACACCAAGGTTTAATAGCATTGTCAGGTGTATGCCATCTCGCTCTGCTTAGTTCCCCTGTTTATGGTATTTTGTGTCAGAAATCACTGAAACCTTTTCGTTCAAGACAGATGTCGCTATTTGAAAACGACGCTTCAAACTGATATATAATTACAATCTTTAAAAATGCATGATATCTTTATGGAATAATAAAAAAAAAGAATTATCTTCCAGACAGCGTGGCACAGTGCCGTAGTGTGTAGCAATGCTGCCTCAAGGCGAAAAGCACCACGGTTCGATTTCCGGCTTGACTACCTTTCTGTGTACCGTGTGCACCTTCTCCCAATGTGTGCATTGCTTTTTCGCCAGTTTCCTCCCACTCTTCACAGACACGCTGCTGCCTCGGTTAATTGGCCTGTTTACAAAATATCCCCCCAGTGCCCTGCGATGTACTGGCGTCACATCCAGGGTATAGCCCCGCCCTACTCCCTCTGTCGGGATAGGCTCCGGCCCCCTACAATCCTGTACAGGATTTAGCGGGTATTGATAATGATGATGCCATGTCATGGATTGACGTCTCTTCGTGGGTATAGCCCTGCCTTGTGCCATGTGTCTCCAGGGATAGACTCAGGGTATTGATAATGATGACCTTCCAAAAAGAACAATATTTTAAAAAGGGATTCCTGTCTCCACTCAAAGGCGCATTGCTACTTTCAGAACCGATGTCTTAATGCTGGCAAGTGTCGGTTTATTTGTACACCTCATACATTTTGGACACCTGTAGAAATTTAACACCTAACCTAGCAAGAGCTTATAAAAATATAATGTGGGATTTTTTTGTCAAGACCTCTGACATCCTGTGGGCCATACTCATAAATAACCCTGCGGGTTGTATAACACACGTGCACACACAACATGAATTGTGAGTTTAGTATCCCTTGCAGAAGATTGACATGTTTTGTGCTGGCCTTCTGAACCACTGACCAAATCAGGGAAATTGATTGTATCCCACTGCGTTGAAGATAATTTCAGACTTAAATACATGCTTTTACTTCACCTGACATTTTCTGGTGAGGCAAGAGCTCCAGTCAGTTTGTATTTCAAGCTGGGGGATCTATTGAGGAATGCAGCTCTGTAAATGCAATTATTATTATTATTGTTTAACAGTTATCCACCGGGGAGTGGACAATTGTTAAACAACATCTTAGGGTAATGTAGTCAGGCCAATTAACGTAGCCAGCGTGTTTTTGGACTGTGGGAGAAAACCAGAGTAACCGATCAAAATTCCGCGCGGATACGGGAAATACATTTAAACGCCACATAGAAAAGTAACATTTTTTTTTTGCATTGGCAACTGAGCCCTCGTAACCTCCATCACTATATCTGTCATACGACTGCTTGCCGAGATTATATGTTTTTACAGCGTTATTTTATAATGCGCCGTTCCTGAGCAGTTCTACAAATTAGGCGACCGCGAAGTCAATATTTCACAATCATCCTAATAATACGTGCAAAGTGGAATTTTTAAAGCAATTCTCTGCAGTTTGAAAAACCGTGGGTTCTTTAAGTAAGAAGTAAAAATGCATGGCACGTATTTGAAACTGAGTTTACCATTAACATCCCAGAGTGAAAGAAACAAAATCATCCTTTAAAAAAATGTCTCAGTACGTTGGACACCAATAAATGTGGGAAGCTATTCCCCGTAAAATATAAATCCTGGTCCTAGTTGGTAACATGTCATTTTGAAATTTTAAACAAGCCACTTTATGATGATGCTTATGCATCCACATCTTTAAAATGTCCATGGGTGACGGTGGCATGGTGAGTAGTGCAGTTGCCTCACAGCAAGACGGTACTGGGTTCGAGTCTCGGCCCAGGTACCTTTCTGTGTGGAGTTTTCATTTTTCTTCCCTTGTCCGTGTGGGTTTTTCTTTCTTTCTGGGTGCTCCAGTTTCCTCCCACAGTCCAAAGACACGCTGCCGATATTACATGTCCTGACTACATTGCCCCCCTGTGCCCTGAAATGTTGTAATATGCACACCCCTCCTTGCTGGACAACTGTTAAAAATGTGTGGATAGCTCAACGGTTCCCTCCAGCTTGACTTAAAAGAAATTGACTGAAATGTCTGATATTCGTCTACGGCACAATATCTGTGTTCCACACTGACTCTGCTTATGTGTCCGTCGGCTTTACGTGAAGTTTGCACATTTCTGAGGAAAAAAAAAACCACATTTATTTGCACCATCATCAGTAACAGTGGTGGAACAAAAAGCTCTCTAAACGTGGCCGTACCCTTTGTTCCGAGCGCATGATGGCATGATGTGGTTCTCTCTGAACGCTTGAACACAAATTTCAAACATTTTTTTTACAGACAAGGACATTTGAAACATAACCATAGTGCACACAGCTGAGGCGTCAGATCCCATTATTAGCATGCTTTTGAAAAGAGTTGAAAGATAAGCTATGTCTTTTCAAGCTGCAGTGTATCTTTGCACATGGGAAAATATCGTTTGTTGTGTCGCAGGAATCACGCATCGAGAGCTTGCAAGCTCACTGGGTACTTTCTGCTGTGGTAATAAACATCTGTTCATGATAAAACCTGAACGGATTACTCACTGTGCATACCACCTCATGCGCTGCAGTGGATATGTCTGTAATGAAATAAATATATTTTTCGGAAATAAATAACGTATTCACTGTATTTAGTTTATTACTCAGTGATTTTCAAATTATTTGCAAAGCCTTTAGTAACATTTAAAAATATATAATAATGATATATACATTTGTAAAACACGTTTCACCCGAGGGTCACAAAAACCCACTCGAATTCATCTCATCTCATTGTCAGAACCGCTTAATCCTGTACAGGGTCGCGGTGAGCCGGAGCCTATCCCGGCAGACACAGGGCGCAAGGCAGGATATGCCCACGATGGGACGTCAGTCCATCACCGGGCACAGAGGGCAATTTGGTCTGCAAGCCAATTAATCTATGCAGCAGCATGCTTTTTTGGACTGTGGGAGCAAACCGGAGTGCCCGGCGAAAACCAACGCGGACACGGGGAGAACATGCAAACTCCAAAGAGAAAAGCACCCGAGCCGAGATTCGAACCTGGGACCTTCTTGCTGTGATGCGACAGCGCTACCCGCTGGGTCACCGTGCCGTCCCTCACTCGAATTATTGTCCTCATGTTCCCTTTTCAAATATGCAACTGCGAATTGCAAGAAACTTTTATATCTCTTGACAGTGGTTGTGTTTTTGTGACCATTTATTAATAATTGTGTTTTTGGAAGAAAAAAAAGTTCATTCGTTATTTATGAGAAAAAAAAATCCATTGCATATGGAAGTGAGTTGATGCTATTTTCATGTTGATAATGTCGTCATAAAGGGTCATTCGGGTCCTGTAATGTGTGTAAACCAACCAATTATAGCATACGCTGTGTAATTTATAATATGGCATTTAAATATTGTGCTTCATCATCATTTATGATAGGTCATTTAAATTTAAATGGATGCACCCGTCCAGTGGTTCGTAACCTCTCTGTACGGCTATCGTCGACTGTCACGTTACGATTGTGAGCCCCCGTGCGCTGTTTCTCGCCACCAAGCACGGATTTGTGTTCACGGCGACACCGGCGTCCCGTCGTCGGGTGTATTCCTGCCTTACGCCCTGTGTTTCCGGGATAGGCTCCGGCTCACCGTGACCCTATATAGGATTAAGCGGTTTCAGATAATGAGATGAGATGAGACACTTACCGTGACGCGATTGCTGGGACGAGCACAGCATCCGCGGAAATTGTTCGTTTCAGTGGCGCATTGTAAATGCAGTGTCATTGTAAATGCAGATGAATGTGCATTTCGAAACATATTCAATACGGAGGTGTATTTCCAATTACTATTTATTGACTTTATTGACTTTACACATATTGCGTATGGGGCGGCACGGTGGCCCGGGTGGGTAGCGCTGTCGCCTTACAGCACGAAGGTCCCGGGTTCGAATCTCGGCTCGGGTGCTTTTCTCTGTGGAGTTTGCGAGTTCTCTCGCCGTGTCCGTGTGGGTTTTCGCCGGGCACTCCGGTTTCCTCCCACAGTCCAAAAAACACGCTGCTGCATATGTCAATTGGCTTGCAGACTAAATTGCTCTCAGTGCCCGGTGATGGGACTGGCGTCCCATCGTAGGTATGTCCCTGCCTTGCGCCCTGTGTCTCCCGGGATAGGCTCCGGCTCACCGCGACCCTGTACAGGATTAAGCGGTTCTGACAATGAGATGAGCTGGGGGAGGTATTGCGTATGTATGGAGTTATTATTTTAGTCCGTGTGATTCTCCAGTGCGATTCGAGTTTTTTTCGGGTTTGCTGATCTCTGAACTGATCCTTAGCCTCACATCGCGTGGTTCGGTATGATGCCCGACGTTTCGTACCACGTTGCTGGCAGCTTCTGCTTTGCTGCTTGTCAGTAAGCGGCTGTTGAATGTAGTACGAACACCTTATTCATTTCAGTCCTGTAGCTTTTCAAAGTTTGTGGGGGGGGTTTTAATGTTCACCCCGGTAGGAATAAAGGAATATATACTGTATCTATCCACTAAAGATAAAGGCTTTCCAATGCGGTATCAGTGTTGGAGCTTGGTTGATCACACTTTACCATTCTGGTCAATTTGGATTGGTGAATGTGAGGCTAAGGATGAGTTTAGATATCACTCGGCACTGATGTTAGCTGTGACCAAGCATGAAATCAGGTCGCCAAGTTCACAGAACAGTCCACTAAACACTCTGGCAGACCTCCCTTTTCTCATGTTATACCTCTAGCACGCGTCTCTAAATTCTAACATTACATGAGTATATGCTTTAATATAAATCTGGTAACCACATTGCTGCAAAATGTAAACATGTTAGCATTTAGCGTGTCTATTGCTGCTGCGTGGCAGAGTGGATGAGGTCACTTCAGTGCAATCTGCCAGTCAATGAACCACTGCTTAATACAATGTACAATACGTTGTAAAATACGCACGTCATATTTCATCCACAGCTTCCTCTCCCGCAATGAAACATCACCCATCACTCACCCAAATCCCAGCTTATTATTCCACAACAGTGTGTATATAAATCGTGCTTATCGGCAATTGTTGGATTATATTTCCACGGCAAGCATTGTAAACACGCAATTACCTCACCTTGTCACGTTCCTCGTTGTGTAAATGCTTGACAAGGCTAGACATGCCTGCCACGTGCTTGGAGATATCCCACAGCAGCGAATGATGAAATATGCTGTGCATATATAATTATAGAACATTCTAAATTTAGTCTCGCTACGAATTGGCATATTTAATTCAAATAATCTGGCATTGAGCCTGCTAAAGAGAATGCTTGCTGCTATTACTACAAAGGAAATGCCACGTGTGCTTTTGCGTCATGTGCGATTCTGCACAAGACAAGAATCGTTGTCCTTATGTTCCTCAGGCAGTGCTCATCTGTGTATTCCTTTACCGCACTAAGGTACCTTATCAACCCATGCATGCTTTAGTGTTTCTGACTGGGCAGTGCTCATTGCATTGAGCCTGCGGGGAGTATACTTGCCGGGTTAACCCTGACAATGTATTACAGTGTGGTGGATATATGTCAACACAAGCTCTCGCGTACGTGCCATAATAATTAGGTTGGGGGAAGGAAAGCTGGTGCAGTGGCGAACGCACGACACCGGAGACCTCGGTTCGATCCCCATGCACGGCTGTCGTAAGTGGAGAGGAGATATCTGATCAGTCTTTCATCACGCACCCAATCCCTTACCATCCCAATCACCACCTCCTGCCAGGCAGGAGATATATGGTCAAACACACCCTCTGGCTGGTACAGCGTAGGGAGAGGTTTATCCAGAAGTGAATTGACAGTGAGTTATTATTATTTAATGAGTCATTGAAATAATCCGCAGATTGCAACAATAAATGAAAACGTAAAATAATATATGTATATAATCTCATCGGCAATGATAATAATCCAAGGGTGTTCATGCAATTAGTATTTTTGAAATCTGTGTTTTTTTTACAAAGTTAATAATCGCACTTCTAGAACGCTTTTCACCCGAGGGTCACGAAGTACTGCACAGAGCTGTGGAGAGAACGGCACGTCAACAGCAACGACATATGAACGACAAATCAACAAACAATAACGTTTTTTTTCCACGCACAATTTGACTGATTGTAGGTTGCACGGACATATGCGCAACGTGTTGATGCGTCAACAGGCAACACCAACCTGTCACCTGGGCAGCAGTAATTAATTGATTCTCGCGTCGCGTGGTGACGCAGCTGTTTGCTCACAGGAATCCGAGGGGTCATTGTTGTGGATTTGTGACTCCATCCGTGATATATCGCCACCGTGTGTTCTTTGACAGAATTGGTCCAACCCTGGTATTGTTTGAGTGATTTAATCTAAGGGATACGGCGGCACGGTGGCCCAGTGGGCAGCGCTATCGCCTCCTCGCAGCAAGAAGGACCCGGGTTCGAATCTCGGCGCGGGTGCCTTTCTGTGTGGAGTTGGCGTGTTCTCTCTCTCTCTCTTTCTCTCCCCGTGGGTTTTCAACGGGTATTCCGGTTTCCTCCCACCGTCTAAAGACACGCTGCTGCTTAGGTTAATTGGTCCGCTGAGTAAATTGCCCTAAAAAGAATGCCCTGCGATGTACTGTCATCACATCTTGGGTATTCCCCTCGCCTTGCGCCCTCTGTTGGCCTGGATTGGCTTCAGTCCCTCCCGCTCCCCCCGCCCCGCGACCCTGTATATAATTCAGCGGGTATTGATAATGAATGATTGATTCGTCGATAAGGTGAATGAATCACTTAAAATCGTATTCGTTGTTGTCAGCGATTACTCAGACCCCCTTAGAAGATGTCTGGCCCCAAACCTAGCCCCCAGAAGATGCAATAGCCCCGAGAAGCCTTGCTGAATGGCCATGCAGTGGGTAATCCGAATGTCAACTGTCCTATTAATTGTAAACCCTGCAGGCATGTGCTCTATCGCAATTTAATTAAACATTTGTGGCTGCTTTTTTTTTGGCTACACATCACTGGAACCGCATCTGCCACTGTTTGAACGAGTCAGCGCTGCTCAACTTGCGTGGTGGCTTACGGTTTGGAAACAGGTTTTCTTTACAACACACTCTGTGACATGTTGACGGTACAAAAATCCGATAAAAAAAAGCAAAATGAAAAAGCAGCATTTTTTCCCCTTCATATTGTGAAGCTCAATGAGCCTGCATCCGAGCATGTAGCAACACTATGTTAACTCTTTTGCGAAAATAGACTAATATTTATAGCACGTTGAACGCAATTCAGCGCTGCTGCTCCTATGCTCTTGCTTAATGTTGCAGAGCATCATCGACAGTTTTTTTTAAACAAATTAATTCTCGCATAAATATATCAGACGTGCTTGCAAACGTGAATCGGCCACAGTGAGCAGTATTCTGGCTCTGCGTGGTGGACTTGGCACATGCTGCATTTTATTCTGAATGTGTTAAAAGCAGTAATTTGAACAATGCCAAAATAAAATAAAACAGGCTGAAGGGCTTCTTATCAGTCCACAGTTTTCATTTGCTTCCACTCTATTTTGAAAGACTGGTAATGGCATGCCTACTGCCGTTCCATGATGGAGACCTCAGTAACATTAGCAATCACGGGGTATGGCGTGCATACAAATGATGGGAACGCTTTTGCCGTTCAGTGTCCAAACTGTACTACGCATGGCACTTTGGTGCGCAGGCACAACGCTGCATTTGTACAATTTGAAATATAACAAACTTACAGCTATTGGGACAATTATCTTGAAATGTCTCATTTCAGAGTGATTGGTAAATGTTTGCATTAATGTATGCTGTCTAAAATGTTGACTATAAAACGTACATTATAATTGATATTTGTATGCCAAAATATATTTTTCTTTTTAGCATTATAAATAGCAGAGATATAGCATAGCTTAATTACCAGTGAGTGTTAATATTTCCAGTGAGGCAAGACATACGTTTTAAATACGTTACATGCATAAAAGTAATTAATGCACCTCTGTCCTATGAGAAAGGTGCTAAGTAGCATTGTGAATGGCAGGTTGACAATGACTGCGACATGATTCAATGGTATTCTGAAAACGCATCTCTTGTTAATAAATACACCCGTGGTGCTGCACTTGCTCAGGTAAAATTAACATTAACCTGTGCGACGTAACATACTTTACATTACGGTAGCACCGACACAATAGCTATGATATTTTTTGCAATCTCAAAATGGGATTGTCACTGAGCCGCAAAGCGTTGTTTTATTTTATTTGCTCGATCGACTGAATCTGCTACAAGCAATATTTAAAATACCATGCAGTCGGCAATGATACAACATCCACAGTCGGGAGACACGCACAGGGGAAAGTCATGGGCGTGAGAGCGAGTGAGGGCAGGAGGGTTGATGAAAATCGTTGGACAGAGTTACCAGAAAGCAAGAGATTAAAGGACATCCTTAGCCGTGCACGATCTCTCTCCTGTGACAGACAGGAGATGGCCGGCCGGAGAGAAAGGGCGAGCAGGAGCGAAGCAATAAACCCGCTGGCAGGTGTTGCTCGCTTGTGTTTTGGTAAATAATGACAAGTTGTTGGTCCATACCTCTACCACGTGGACCATTTTAATGTATCTGATGGTTGTGCTTTAACCGTAATTTTCTTTATGACTATGTATTGAGGGCGGCACGGTGGCCCAGTGGGTAGCGCTGTTGCCTCACAGCAAGAAGGGCCTGGGTTCGAATCTCGGCTCGGGTGCTGCTTTCTGTGTGGAGTTTTCATGTTCTCCCCGTGTCCGCGTGGGTTTTCACCGGGCACTCCGGTTTCCTCCCACAGTCCAAAAAACATGCTGCGCATAGGTTAATTGGCTTGCAGACTAAATTGCCCGCAGTGCCCGGTGATGGACTGGCGTCCCATCATGGGCGTATCCCTGCCTTGCACCCTGTGTCTGCCGGGATAGGCTACGGCTCACCGTAACCCTGTGCAGGACGAAGCGGTTGCTGACAATGAGATGAGACAATGTATTGAGAGCAAATGGTAAGGTGTGCGTATTCATGATATTGTTCACTGTGCAGGTAAACTTCGAGGCGTATTAACATATATCGTTTGAGATTCTCTGTTATTTAAAATGTAAGACTATATATAATACTGCGCTAAAACAATATGTAGTGTATGGATAATGCACTTTTGAAAAAAAAGTTCAGTATTAACACTGATAGTACTGTAATAATTACTTTCGCCTTGTTCAAGAAAGGCTGTAAACTTTCTTCATCGAAAATACCAATATAAAAAGTAAAACAGATTTAAAGTCTTGTGTGAAATTGGCTTCGACCGTAATGTCACGTCAACATAACCTTATTGAAATCGGCTGTGGAATAGAATAAACAACGTGGCTCAGTTTTCAAACTGATATGCATAAGAAAGCACTTTGGGAATTTTCATGTTAAATTTGTTACTAATTTTAACCTTATCTGGTAAACAAACAGGTTAATGACAATCAGGGTATGATTACCACCGTTGCTGCCACTCTTTCACCATATGGATGACCGCGGTGATGGCTTTAAAGAGAGTGTTCTGTGCTCATGTAGCGATGATTTGATCAGCGTGTACTCATGAAATCAGTCGGTGAGGCTTCTGCACGCTGTGGCCCTCGAGGGCAAGCGGCACATGAACGCCAATGTTGAACACAGCGGTGTGGACCGTATTCGTGACTCTTTGTTCATTTCCTTTCTCAAGCTCACCGTGCGCGCATGGACTCGTGTGTCAGACAATGCTTTGCCGTCGACGGTTGCTTCCAGAAGCTGCTCTTTGGGGATAGCCGCGTCGCTCGCTCGCTCGCTCGCTCCTCCTCCTATTCCTCTCCCCTTCGCCGCGACGTTTCGCCTCGCACCTCGGGGAGGCATCATCAGGCGTTCGGTGACGAAGCCGCGTCGCCACCTTGCGGCCGCGCGCAGACGATGCAGGCGAATGTCACGAACGTCAGTGACACGAAGGGCCCGCTGGCAAGGTTGGCCACCTCCTACGAATATCTCATCTCATTGTCTGAAACCGCTTAGTCCTATACAGGGTCACGGTGAGCCGGAGCCTATCCCGGCAGACACAGGGCGCAAGGCAAGGATACACCGACGATGGGACGCCAGTCCATCGCCGGGCACTGCGGGGCAATTTAGCCTGCGAGCCAATTAACCTATGCAGCAGCATGCTTTTGGACTGTGGGAGGAAACCGGAGTGCCCGGCGAAAACCCACGTGGACACCGCGGTGGTGGGGCACAGTGTGAGTACTTTATGAGGCTCTCTCGAGCAGCAGTTTTCAACCTTTAGCACGTCGTGGCCAATTTAGGTCTGGTCTTCACAGACCACTAGGTGGCGATCGCGTTGCACTGATGGGTTACTACCCAGCGGTTGAGAACGGCGGTTCTAGAGCGCCCCCTAGTGGAGACGCATCTGCTAGCAATGGCTTAAGCAGGCAATTGCAGGGCTGCACATTTGCCCGCCTTACCGTTTCTAAAGTTCCCAACCGCTACACAGCAGTTGTGTTTTTGAATAAAGCAGAAATAAATAAACCAATGTTTTATATTTAATGTATGGGTTACAAACATTGCCTCGCAATAATTTAGTTAATTAACTGGCGTGTGCGACATCGTTAAGAATGATTCACGATGTGTACAGGTAATGAGAATACTGCACAGTATATATAATTATAGCTAATAGTGGAATATTGCCCGATATAATATTTGCTCCCTATTTTTCTTAATAAAGGCTGCTCAAGTATAACCACGTGTTATTTAATGCTTACCTCTACAGTATACACTTGATGTACTGTTTAGTGAAGCTTACAGAAGATTATGCAAAGGCCTTGCTAATTTTCTTTAATTGTGCATGTTAAGATGCACGCTACATCCCGCATCTCTAAATGCATGTTTTCATATTGCATCGCACTGATTATTATATAATTTAATTCATCATCATCGTTTTCACATTACAGTGATGAGATCCATCATAAATTACAACATATTAAATGTCAATAGATTCCGAGTGATATATGCATTTCAGATTAACTCGATGGATTACAATGGCTCAAGCGGAACGAAAGACATTGTGAAAAAATGCTGTAAGACCATCATCAATTACAATTGATCAGGGCCTTTTGAAATCAATTGGGTCATCTGAGAACAGACCACATTTCACTGTGCTTGGTGTTCTTATTAGCTGAATTTTAAAGTCTTTAAAATAATTGGTTATGAAGTGATTAAGTTAATGGATGAGTTCAGACACATAGTTCTCACCTCTAAAACCTGATTAGGCCACCCGTAATTAAACTGGGTTTTTAATTGTAATTTTTTTTTAAAAAATCAGCTTGATATGCAACATCTTTGCAGAGCAATGAAAATGTGTTTTTATTGTGATTAAAATAGGTCAATCGATGGTGATAGCAAAACAAGTTAATAATAATATTATGTGCATTTCTAAAGCGCTTTTCACCTGAAGGTCACAAGTGCTGTACAGAGCTATAGAGAGCATGATGGGTCAACAACGCGATATCACCTTCTGCAGCTACTTATTGACACGTGGTGATCCACTGCTAATCGCAGAATTAGGAATGGAAATGTCTTGATCCCATGGCATGTAGCTAATTGCACAATTAAAATGTAATTGGGAATATGATAACACAGTACAAAATACTCAAAATGGAATAGAGAAAAATCTGATCGTTTAATTGGAAAATATGTTATTAATAATTATTATATTCCTGTTCCAAATTTATTTTGAAGCTGCAGAGCAACTCTTTGGCATACATATTATTCGACATGAAGTTTTGTGAATGTTAAGCAAAACTGAAATAAACACACATAATGAGTTACGCATGTTTTATGTTTTCGTGAATTGTTTGGAAATGGAGTCCGTACACGAGTTACATCGACAGTGAGTATTTACATTCACTACCCAAGCAGAAGTTATAAGGCAAAAGCATAATTTATGGAGTGAGTTTCTTTCAATGACTGATTTTCCATCAAGTCCACAATATATAATAATTAAGTCCACTATATATTTTTCCCAGTGAAAGAAAAGCGACCGTAACAATAGCTAATAAACACTCACCCATAAATTAAACTCAGTAACACGGTGATCCATGTTAGGGTGGCCTATATCATTGTGAGCGTGTCCCATGTTACACCACTTGTCATGGATTGTTTAAGGAATATACAATCGGCGAGTCACAGTTGGGTGGGCAAAATATTGTTTCTTATTCCCATCACACGATGACTGCGCCACATTTTCGTTCGACCACTGCAACTGTCTACCTGTTTTTATTGTCAGTTCTTTTCTCTAAGATATTGCAACTGCTCACTGTTTTTCACTCGTTTCACCTCCTCCGCGAACTAAAATGTCAGTGTTTTGTGACGACCTCTCCCGTTCGAGAGCTGACACAATTGCACTGCTGGCTCTGGGAACATTATACTATTGCTAGCCAGGAATTACGGTCCAATTGTTTGCAGTGAATAATATTCCTTACAAGGTTGTGGAATTGGTGGAATCGTGGAACTGTCGGTGGGCCTTTTGTAGAATCCAGTGTGGCATTTTTATCATTACAGGAAGCCCGAGGGCACCTGCACAGCCGATTAGAGGACTGAAGCACAGTTCTTAGCCGTGCAAATGCGCGGCCGGGATGAAGAAAGTAGCTAAGCCAAGGCTACACATGCGTTAGTAAGATCTACATGTCCGAGAATATACGTGGGGCAGCAACTTATTTATAGACGTGGCTATGGCGTATCTGGAAGAAGCTAAGCTTGTGTCGGCTATGCACATAGCTCCTTTCTACACCCTGTTTGGGAATACCATCAGTCAGTACCTTGGCTGCCTTTCATGAGGCCAATTCAAGGATTGGCCCTCCCTTCCTGCCTGACTGCTGCACTGGAGTTAATTTGGCATCCGACCAATGAGCAATGCATTGTAATGGCAGTTTTGGACAACTGAAATTGGCTGGACTCACCATACTGGCTTACTGTAATCGACAATGCTTAGCTAAGCTAATTTTAACGGAATTTTAGCGATACAAGCTTCACAATAGAATTGCAACAAAATACCATTCTATTACACGGATATTCTATGCTAGAACATAATTCCATTCAAACGTTGATTTTAACGTAGTCGTATACATTTACTATGAGATGGCATACGGTTCAGTATTCCATTTTGTAACATGTTATAAAAAACTATAATATGATACCATTTATTACCGTATGCCATTTCGATTTCTGATTTTCATGCCATGTGTTGTTTAATTTATCTTAGAACTGCATCATTGCTTTCAAGTTGTGAGAATTTAATGAAATCAAGTTGTACAAAAATTGAACTTGCATTTTATCAGCATAAAAAAAATAACCGAATAAAAAGAACGATTAAAAAAACAATTGAGGCAGCGTGGTTGCCACAATAACACATACACGGTGTGTGGTCGGGAGGTGCTTTGCCAGATAGAGCCATCAATCATCAACATTGCACTTGATGGCTGGCAGGGGGTTTCCCACCTTCAGGAAGCAGTGTGCTGGGTGGTCACCATTTTAAAATGGTCAATCAAAACTTCTCACAATGTAATCGAACCGATTCAACAAAATCCCGGGTGTACGGGACTTGTGGTCACAACGGCATCATGTATGATACGGAAGTTAGCGGCATGCAGTGCTAAATTCAATCTGCCATCTTACCGCGTGGGGGCGACATCTGTATCCGTTTTGCACCCACGGTACTGTTAAAGATGCGTTCACCCACAAAAACATTAAATGTCTTAATTTTCTCATCTCATCTCATTATCTGAAACCGCTTAATCCTATATAGGGTCACGGTGAAGCCGGAGCCTATCCCGGAAACACAGGGCGTAAGGCTGGGATATACCCACGATGGGACGCCAGTCCATCACCGGGCACTGCGGGCAATTTAGTCTGTAAGCCAATTAACCTCTGCAGCAGCATGTTTTTTGGACTGTGGGAGGAAACCGGAGTGCCAGGCGAAAACTCACGCAGACACGGGGAGAGAACATGCAAACTCCACACAGAAAGGCACCCGAGCCGAGATTCGAACCCGGGGACCTTCTTGCTGTGAGGAGGCGACAGCGCTACCCACTGGTCCACCGTGCCGCCTTATTATATTCCCATTTTTTATATAACATTACAGTACTCCATTGTATTGTAAGAACAACAACACATGGGTTTTATAACAAGTCATTGGAACTCACTGTACAGAGTTCTGCTTTTAACACTCAACAGATGTGCGCCGCATATGATTGCTTTATACAGGGCATTTGTAATTATAGAGGGTGGCTTGGAATGTTCGGCTGGAACTTTACGGTCGGTGCGAGAAAATCTGGGCACTGGAAGCTGTTCAGCGTTGCACAATGTAGACGCTTTCAATGTGTTTCTGTGTTGGAGAGTACTTTATGCCGATACATATAAATAGTAGGCTTATACCTTTGCCCGGTCAGCTTTGTTTGACCATATATTTTAGGATTGCCAGCCTGTCTTTTTTTTTTGTGCCAAGGTTACCATCTTTTTAAGGCGGCTGCCGTGGGAAATGTTTCAATCTCGGGAATATCAAAAGGTCCCCGTTTTCTTGTCAGTTGTGTCACAATACACCACTCACGACAACCCGCTTGCATGTCGTTTTCACTTAGAGTATTGATGATTGCTTCGAAAAGCTGCTCTCTCGGGGATGCCGCGTCGATCGCTTCCTCTCTCTCCACCTCGTGACGTTTCGCCTGACACGTTAGAGGCATCCTCAGGCGCAGCTTCTCGAAGCAATCATCATGCATCGAGCCGTGAAAACCTACATCATTACACTTATAGTATGATTGAATTATCTTACGTTATGCAGTTTTTTTCTCAATAATATGTTGTGATTTTTATTCCTCACATGCTTAGGGGAATGTGGATCCATACGTTTCGGTTTTTGCTTTAGAAAGTGATATTTTCTGAATTATCTACACTATCTCTTTAGTCTCTCTACGTGCTGTTAAAAAGGATAATTGCCCGTAACGTCACCCATTACTTGTTTATATGTTTTATTTTTAATAGTATTATTGACTAATGTGTTCAGTTCCATTTCATCTCGCTCGATTTAATCTACTTTGTTTCCTGGAGAGCCAGGCTTGTTTTGAAAAACACGTCCAGTTTTGTAGAGTAATGTCATTCATTCATCATCTGTGCCCGCTAAATCCTGTACAGATTCGCAGTGAACCAGGGCCTCGCCCCGCACAAACAGTATGCAAGGCAGGGCTACAACCAGGATGGTACATCAGTCCATCACAGTACTACAGAAATGTCTTGGTGATAAAATGTCGCAGTGGTGGTTCTTCGCTTCGCTTGTCGACTGTGAGGAGAGAGAAATATGTATCAGGAGTGAGCTGCTGTGTTCTGTAGCCAAAGTAAACACCTGCAATAAATTTTGTACGTGGAATTGCACGAAATAAAACAGGCTTCCTGCACGGTGCTTCCAGGGAGAGACGTACAATTGATGCTGGAACGAACTGAGTGCGCCGTTGGGTATCCTGCCCAACTCTGTGCCCTAAGAAGTCCACAGCCTGACATTGATTAATGTTGGCGCTGCTATGGGTAACCGATGACTATATCCATCAACCACTCATTGAGCACGCCTTTTTTAACGTTCCAAACGCTTTTTCTTCGAGCCAAAGGTGGCAAAATGAATTTTAGCTGCACGAAGTACAATAATTTTACAATTTCTCATCTCATTATCTGAAACCGCTTAATCCTATATAGGGTCACGGTGAGCCGGAGCCTATCCCGGAAACACAGGGCGTATGGCAGGAATACACCCGACGACGGGACGCCAGTCCATCGCTGGATTTTACAATTTATATAACGCTAAAATAAGTCGCTTAAAATACATAGCCTCATTTCCATTGTGTGGTACAAGAAGTGGTGATTTTAAACACGTTGCACCAAACACGTTTACACCTTTAGTTTTAAAGGACCTCAGTCACATACAATGCACATCACGACGACAAATTGACGTTAAATAAAGTACAAGTTCAATAAAGTATGATTTAACGTTGTAATATGTCATCTGCTCGATAACTTTTGCAAACTGTCTTGTTACGTGGGAGGCGAAACATCGAGGGGAGAGGAGAGCGATGGACGCGGCTATCCCGAAAGAGCAGCTTTTGGAAGCAATCATCATGCATCGAGCCGTGAAAACCTACATCTGTACAATGTCTTGTTAGCCAATTGTCAATGTTCTATTGTTCTTTTTCCAACCATTAGTGCAGTACAGTCGCCAATGTTCATTCCTGCTATCTACCTCTGAGCGCTTGTGACTATAAAACGCCCACAGCATATTTTTTTTCCGACCTGGAACAATAATTTTGTTGTGATGAGTTTTTTTTTTGCGTCATTAGAAAATTCGCACGATTAATCTGGAGTGAACGGGACACTAATACGTTCCTGAAAAAAAATAAAATGAGTCTGTGGCCTGAGGGTGGGTGAAGGCATACATTCCTGATTTTCATTCAAGGAAATTAGAAAAGGGATTAGCCAAATGTATAAATCATTAGCTCCAGGGTAGTTCTCCTGGATATTAAATAGTGATATAAACTTCTTTTAAAAAATGTAACTGCACCATTTGGGTTATAGGAGGTTCCTGTTTTGCGTGAAAGTACATCATAAAAATGGGACACGTGACAGGTGTGCATTCCTGGACAAATGTTTGAAGCTCTCCAGCTCGTATATCTCATCTCATCTCACTGTCAGAAACCACTTAGTCCTGTACGGGGTCGCGGCGAGCCGGAACCTATCCCGGCAGACACGGCGCAAGGCAGGGATATACCCACGATGGGGCGCCAGTCCATCCCGGGCACTGAGGGCAATTTAGTCTGCAAGCCAATTAACCTATGCAGCAGCATGTTTTTTGGACAATGGGAGGAAACCGGAGTGCCGGGCAAAAACCCACGCGGACACGGGGAGAGAACTCGCAAACTCCACACAGAAAGGCACCCGAGCCGAGATTCGAACCCGGACTCTCCTTGTTGTGAGACGACATCGCTACCCACTGGGCCACCGTGCCGCCCTACCTGGTATGTGTGCGTCGTTTCTTTGAAGCTATCGTTTAACCCTGGAGATCTGTATCTTGGCTCAAAATTACGACGCTGTTATCGGACTTTTAGTAGAAGCGTTGACATTTGAAATGCACGCATCGCCTCCAACATCAAAATGGCATGCAGTACCAACCACTTTACCTGTTTAGAAGTTCAGTATCAGCGCCTGCATTATCCTGTATAGGGTTGCGAGGGGGGGCAGAGGCTATCGTGGCAGATACAGGGCGAAAGGCGAGGTTATACCCATGATGTGATGCCAGTCGATCGCAGGGCAATTGTTTGGGGGCATTTTACTCAGCAGGCAAATTAACCTCGGCAGCAGCGTGTCTTTGGACGATGGGAGGAAACCGGAATACTCGACGAAAACCCACGCGAATGTGGGGAGAGAACACGCAAACTGCACACAGAAAGGCACCCGAGCCACGAACCGAACCCAGGACCTTATTTCTGTAAGGCAGCAGTACTGCACATTTTGCTATCGTGCCACCCTGTGCTGGAGGTGTGTTTTCAAAGTTTTTAGCAAGTGCCAATACCATACGATGTTGTGTGCCAACATGGTATTCATATCTGACTGCAGTGCATTTAACAAAGATTGCTTTTTTTAAATGTTAACAAAATGTACACTGTATTTAGCTGTAAAATTAACTTTCATTGTTTGTCCTATGATCACACACACACCCAAGTTGTATTATTGTGAATGCATACTACATTTCTTTCCATCATCTTTATTATTGGTGAGATCAAGAACATGCTTGTTTGGGATTCGCTTAGTGTAAAGCTATTGCATTTCTACTAAGTATAGTTTTGTTATGATGTTACATTGTGCTGATGTATGTTTTTATGGCTCGATGCACGATGATTGCTTCCAAAATCTGTCACGGGACGCCTGAGGATCCCTCCAGCGAGGGAGGCCAAACGATTGCGAAGGAGAGAGGAGGAACGCGCGACGCGGATATCCCGAAAGAGCAGCTTTTGGAAGCAATCGTCACGTTGTAACATTGTTATTAAAAAAAAATTGCATCGCACTTGAAACATGGTCGGCTGCTGGTCTTACATGTTGTATTCATCTGCAACATAACAAGAAAGATAAAAATATAAACACACGCCAAGCCAGTTGGGCAAGTCACTTGAGCTGTCACATCTGTGGTCATGTTCCGACAACACCGCTGGTTACGTAAGCATACGTGTGGGAATGCCTGCAGTCACTGTCATGTCAAACCCTAAAGCCCTGCAGCGATGTACTACTTGTCAGTCCTTCTAACGCCACCGGTATGACTGTTACACAACTAGTTGTTGCACTGAACACCACTTGCCCCTCCAGTCATAATGCCTTGTTTAACTTTTTGTTGTTGTTGTTGCAGTGTAAGCGTCGTCATTATCTTACCACAAGATGTGAAGTGTCTGAGGCTTCATTTGTACCCCGAGTCAACTCCCACCAGTTATTATTGCAGGGTCACACGCCAAGGTGACACCACGATCACGGATTCGGGCTAAATTTTTATTTGTCACTCCTGCGCCCGTTTACAAACAGAAACACGTGCAGACCCGGAATGGACTAGCTATACACACACACGCCGCATAGACATTGCACGGAAAGGACTTAACACGTGCGTAAACGGACTGGGCGGTTGCATGTACGCCACATACACCCAAAGACACAAGACATAGGATTGTGCATAAAGACAAATGGTGGCCCCAGGCGGTGTGCCGCTCGAGTGAATCAATATAGGTTGTCGCAGAGTGAAGTGGGAGCGTGGCAAGCGGTGCCGCCTAATAATATTGCAGACATAGCTGCCTGCGCAAACACCAATTTAATGAACGCGGAAAGTCAATGATTGCCAACTCACGTGGCTTGAGATCATCGGATTGTTGATGAGAGAGGTTGAGGTGAGCCGGTTGAAACTCGAACGGTCGTTGGGGTCGTATATAAACGGGCACACGAAGACACCGGGGGAGACACAGAGACACACAGGAGGAGACACCGGGAGGAAACGCCGGGGAGA
>JAZEWT010000012.1:18953590-18965882 GCA_036362905.1 Mordacia mordax
GGGGGGGGGGGGGGGGGGGCAGTCGTTGGGTCTGACTGCATGGTGCCGTCGTTTAGCAAAGCCCTGTTGGATGAGCGTCCACATTCGCTTACCGCTTAGGCAACACTTGAGCGCCTGCCAATTGGCAAAGCTGCATGGTTCTTGTAATTATCGAAGATGACATTTTTCCCCCCTCTGAAATCCATAAGTGATGGGTTTCTGATTAGGAGGCATTATAGTCGGTATTTCAATGTGCTTTCAGCATAATGTGTGGGCAATCCCACGTCTTCTGTCAATTTTTAGCCTGGGTGGAAGTAGTTCGAAATGCCTTTTAGACTGACGTGCACTCTGTGTGCAGACAACTGGTCCATCTCCGTGAAGTCGGAACCTAAAATAAGTTTCTTTACAGGCAGATATTTGTTTTGTAGGTGGGAGAGGACATTTATGGGAGTGCTGTGGCCGGTACTTCGGAGAGGCACGCAGCCTCCTTGAGAGCGAGGAGAACTCGCTTGTAAGCATGACATCTATTGTTTATCAATATTTTATAAAGCAATGGGAGTTCTCATCTCATTGTCAGAAACCGCTTAGTCCTGTACAGGGTCGCGGTGAACCGGAGCCTATCCCGGCAGACAAAGGGCGCAAGGCAGGGATATACTCACGATGGGACGCCAGTCCATCACCAGGCACTGCGGGCAATTAAGTCTGCAAGCCAATTAACCTATGCAGCAGCGTGTTTTTTTGAACTGTGGGAGGAAACCGAAGTTGCTGGCGAAAACCCACACGGACATGGAGAGAGCATGCAAACTCCAAACAGAAAGGCACCTGAGCTGAGATTCGAACCCGGGACCTTCTTGCTGTGAGGCGACAGCGCTACCCAATGGGCCACCGTGCCCAGTTGAGACCCACAAAGGAGCACAGCCAGGCTGACCAGTAAATAACACACACAGAAACAACGCGGCACGATGTTTACAAACCACAAACACATTACAGCGGGTGAGTTCATTGTATGAAAACAAACGTGTGCAAAACTACAGCAGGCTTTTCAGCCCTGCTGATAATTCCACTGCAGTATTCCCACAGTCTGCTCTATGGAAAGTGCACTTCTGCCGAGTTTAATTTTGTAGACTGTATCAGCAGAACGTGTGTTAAGCCTTATCTTCACACTCTGCACACTGTGCGTGTGCATAATGCTTTCTTATACATGGACTGTGTAGAGTGTGTGTTCTCTCTCCCCGTGTCCGCGTGGGTTTTCGCCGGGTACTCGGCTTTCGTCCCACCGTCCACAGACGCGCTGCCACCGAGGTTTATTGGCTTGCGGAGTAAATTACCCCTAAAAAGTGCCCTGCGATGTACTGGAGACACATCCTGGGAATAGTCTCGCCTTGCGCCCTGTGTCTGCCGGCATAGGTTCTAATTCCCCGCGATCCTGTCTGTACAGGATAACACGGGTATTGGTAATGAATGGACCTATGGACTGTTACGCTATGCAGTATAAATATAATGAGGGTGCAGTTAGACCTCAGGAGGGACTTGTATCGTTGATGTCATGTGACGGACATCTAGCAGGACTTAATTCGAATGGCTTTTATTTAATTCTGCCTCTGCTAGACATTTAAACCTTTTAAATTAGCAAGCAATTGTTAGACCAAACGTATACACAGGGTAGTCGCTGTATTTGTGATTTATTGAGCAGTGTCAGCTTTAAAAAAAATAAAATTGCAATACCGGAATGCACTGCTTTATTGCATCAATTTACAATTCACACTGCCAAGCTTATGAGCAATATAAATTTTAAGATTAATATGTTTATTACAAGACTTAAAAGTAGACAGCAAGGTTGTGTCTATGGAACACATACAGTCGTGGCGAGAGTATGTTCCCTGTCTACTGCTTGGGGCATTTTAAATTGTACTAAGTAAAGTCTGTCTGTTCACGTGAACAATGGGACACCACGTGTCTCTGTTGGCAACCACGATTCTGTGCTAATAAATCCACATTCGAACAGCAGTTACCAATCAATCAATATGACAACCAGTATTGATTAGTTATTGACATCCACAAAAATCCAGCCATTAGTTAATTAAATAACGTCCCTGTTTCATACACAAGAACCACAACCGCCGTTCAGCCATCCAATGTCGGTGACGTTTCAACGTCGTCTGTGCCAGGCCAGGTGCCCTTTAAGGTCACGCGAAGTGTCAATGGCTCGCTGACAGGAGGTCACGGGACAGACCCAGATGCCACGAGCGTACTGAGATGATTGGCCGAGGTACCACCTCTGCTACCTTCTGCTCGTTATGGATGACTGTGGATTGTGCTAACTAATAGCAGTGGTAATGATTTTTCATGACGTACACTGTTAATTGTAGTATTTAGAATTAAAAAAACACAGGCCAATTCAGTGAACATCAATTATTTCCCTGCCTGATGATTTAATTTCACAAGTGCACTTACAACAGTCCCGCACGCTGACCTCCAACCGAACCTTTATTGTTTCGTCATGATATGTATACTTTTGTAAAATGCAGGTTCCACTATAATGCTTTAATTGTACTACAACCTGTTTCATTTGCAAGGTAAAAATAACATCTATTTTTTTAGAATATATTGTAGAAAAAATATATCCTTATTTATATTTTATTCGCATATGTTATTTAATAGAATATCAAGCCCTATGCTTACAAAAGAACAAGAGGCAGTCGCTAAAGATATGGATAACCACAGTTAAAATTAAACAGGGTAAGGATGGGCTTACAAACATTTAAAAGTGACATCATTTGACCACTATTTGACAGCAAGATCTTCATTATTTGTGCTCTATGTTACCTCAATCATAATCATGGTTTTCCTTCATTGTCTCGATTTGTTATCTATCTCGCCTCTTGACCAACATCTGGAAAGCGAAATTATTTTACAGTTAATACCTGTCAGATTGGTATATATTTAAAGCCGATGGACAAAGCCTCTCTTTCTCGCCTGATGTTGATGCATAAAACGTGTGCGTGGGTGTAAATGTATGAATGTGGTTGTTCGTGTGTGTGTATGTGGATGTTTATGTCAAGGGACATGGCAAAGCTCACCACGAATGTATTCTTGAAAATCTGTCAGCAGTTGTGGCAACAGCTTGTGTGGAACGAGCGGCAGGATTATTGACCCTTGTAATGAAGCAGATTCTGCAAATATGGCTGGACCACATTAACAAGTGCATTTTGACAGGTGGCCATCAATTTTCACACTTAACAAGATGTAACAACGCAGCAGTTAGCTTTTTTTCCACCGGTGTTCGGGTACTTTTGCCATAACATTGGATGTGAAACATATATCCTTTACTGTTTGTTATTGATTCACTGCTAGATGAAGGCTTATTCCCAAGCCATGTCGCTAATTGGTGATATTTGACAGTTCTGGTTCAGGTTTGTCAGCAAGGCACCGAATTATTCGTTTAGCTTCACGTGCGACTGATGCAAGCCATGGGTGGCGAATTCAGCGCAGGTCTCTGGGCGTATGAGTGCAGTGTGATTACCACTGCAACGTCACTATCCGTGCTTCCGGCCATGAAACATTATCTAAAGATCTCTTCCCATTATACCCGAGGTTAATATTTTCTGCATTCACTGTTAAAACTTGTTTAATAGAATTATATTATCTGCATGATACCCATGGGCGGCTCAGTAGCCCAGTGGGTAGTGCTGTCGCCTCACAGCAAGAAGGTGCGGGTTCGAATCTCGGCTCGGGTGCTGCTTTCTGTGTGGAGTTTACATGTTCTTTCCCCGTGTCCGCGTGGGTTTTCGCCGGGCATTCCGGTTTCCTCCCACAGTCCAAAATCATGCTGCTGCATGGGTTAATTGGCTTGCAGACTAATTTGCCCGCAGTGCCCGGTGATGGGCTGGCGTCCCATCGTGGGTATATCCCTGCCTTGCTCCCTGTGTCTGTCGGGATAGGCTCTCCGGCTCACCGCGACCCTGTACAGGACTGAGCGGTTTCTGACAATGAGATGAGATGATAACCATGAATGCATGATTTAATAGAGCAGTGAGAGGGCCGGAGTGGTGGCACAGTTCTTAGCACCACTGCCTTATGAACCTGGAGAACAAAGTTTGAGGCCCGGCCATGGCTGACGTCAGTGGAGACGGATGTCTGAACTCCTTCACTCATTTACCGACCAACCGTGACCGGTGTGGTGACGTACAGCCAAATAACTCCCATCACTGACGTGCAATGTGATGGCTTTCATCGAACAGTGGACAGACAAATCCGTAATTGATGCACACATAACAGGCCAAGAGGTCATCGCACCCAACCCTTGAAGTCTACGTAATATACTTGAAGTGCAGTGTGCGCACAGCATTTAAACACATGACCTACACAGCACATTCAACTATGCGATGGCATGGATTCTATGGATGAAATGCAGTTCCAACGATCGTGATAACCATGGGAATTACATAGTAACACTCAAATCAAGTACTATTATGCACACACTCGAGAGATTATTTGGTAGGCTATATTTGTCACAGACATGTTTTAACGTACTTTTTGACAGTAAATTATTACAACACTCTGGCGTCTGTTAAAAGTAATTGCAACTAACAAATGCGCATAGAATTGCTCATGCATATGGGACGACCGCCATATTGCTCTACTTTTTTTTGCAATTGTTTTGGACGGAGTGTTTTTGAAGCACGAGCAAAGCACGAGTGTGATTCTCCCATCTGTAATAATAAAACGTTCGGCTATGCACGTATGTAACAAGGTCCCTCGATTTGTCACATGATGACTCATGCGGAACCGCATCTGGCTTTCAATGAATTCATTTTCCTGCCACTTGACAGAGGCCTCATTACAGTTACCGTCGATGAATTGATTGCACTGACAATCTACCACTGCCATTCATTCTCTAAGCTATTTTTTAATGCTGTGTTAATTACATTATATATACATTTGCTTCAAACATATACTCTTATTCCAGTTAAACGTACGGTCACAAATCGTTCCTGAAAGCTCAAACTGTTTTTTCATGCACGTAAAGATGACTAAAGAGAATGTTACATGTCGTGTTTTCTTACTCATTGAATAGCTTCCTGTACAAACATCACTTATCATCACCGTCATAATCCCTGTCATCAATAATTTTAAATTCAAGGCTGGAGAAAGACCTCCCCTTCTGTCAATCCCACAACCATCTTTAATCCTGTATAGCAAGGGTCTATCCTACGCTGACAATTGTCCTTATGTAATACTTCATCACCCTTTGGCTAACCTCAATGTCTGGCATGTACCGGCTATACAGGCAAGATTAATGAAACTTTCCATAATAAGTCTTTGTAGGTTTTTCATAAAAAACACATTTCATATTGTTGTAGTACAGGAATAATGGGGCTCTGTAGATCATTTAAAATGCGGTCTTTTTTTTCTGAAGATTGGAGGGATGGAAACACAGTAGCTGGAAGGGCAACGGTGGCCTTTCGCCATGGGGAGATGGAGCGGATTGAGGAGTTGGGAGCCGCCGCTCCGAATGCCTGCCAGGTGGCCTCCTGTGGCCGAGTGACGCGTGGTGATGATACCACGTACCCTGCAGCGGCTCACCCCACACTCTGCCTCCTCTGGTCGTGGGGGGAGATTGGTTACAGTTTCTTACATTTGCATGTAGGTGGGGTTTTTCAGGGGAGGTTAAGCACAGCAATGTGCATTACTTTCTTTGCATGTTTTATCAATTGCATGTTTAAGTGATGCAATAAAGTGATGCACGTAACCAAATATTTTGCAGGCTCAGTTAACATATTGTTCAACAATGATGGGAGCTTCCTTGTTCCCCAGGCATAAACTGAACTACTGTTATGTTATAAATACATCCTCTTCAGATAAACTACAGATATGGCACCAAATCGCAGTAAATGATTGTGGATTTAAAACAAGGAAATTGTACAAACAAGTGCTCAACTGATATATTCCTCCAAGTGACATTATCCCACATACTTTATCCTCGTATGCCACACTTTGATTCACCCTAACTGAGCTTTATGTCTTAGTGTCTGCAATTCTCCTGGTAGATGCAACAATCACAGTTCGCAAACTGTACGCTTTTCTCAAATCTCTGGTGAGATAGAGGTGGCTTGGTGGGTAGGAATGCTAATGATTGTGCTAAAAGATTTTCACCGAGGACACCCCGGGTTAAAGCACGATGACCTTCTGTGGTGAAAAAGTTTCCACATTCAGGGTTGAATGTCAGAATCGTCATGAGTGGACATCTCCAATGCAGAGAACGAAATGCATGCAGTATCTCTCACTCGGACAAGTAGTGCTTAATGAGATTGAAATAGGGAAACGTATTGATGTCAAGAGATGCACCCAGTGGAATGTGGTAATGGAATTGGTTTCAGGCAGGTAGTATCACTGCAATTGAATAAGGTTTTCTGATGGAATTCAATTTTACTCTGGATCGAGTTTCGAACGTACACGTAGATTCGCCTGAAGAGATTTTTTTTAGATGCAATCAGAGGCTTTTCATGCCAGGTTGTGGTTGAACACCATAGAATTTTTTTTTTAATTTTTTGAGGTTGCCATTCCTACATCTTCAAGTACCTCAATACTCAGTGTCACTTAAATAGGTCAGTCAAAGCTGTTTCTTAACTTAAATGTGTCTATAAAGGAACACGTTTTCCTATGATGCTGTTTAAACTATTGTGATCTGTCCATGATTAACTGCTTTTAAATTAATTATAACTACGTAAAGTCCGATTTATTAAAAGAAAAAATTCCATTTATATGGCCTACAGTAACTCATTGAAAAATAACAGAAAATGGGTAATCATAGCATTTAAGAGCCAGCCTAGAAATAGTCACAAAACAAGATTGAGTTCACCAATTTGCGGTGTTTTACTTTTGTTTTTAACCCAGTACTGCTTTAACGTAAAAAGTAAACTGACAATTGTGACATTACTGTTATTATCATTTCAGTCTGCATTGCTTGCTCAAGGAAAAAATAAACATTTCCCAGGCCTCACCACATTATTTATTGTTGACACATTGCATCTCGACACAGTTTGCATTGTACCTAAACTCTCTTTACTCTCTTTAATACAAACAATAATATCTGCATTTCTAAAGGGCCTTTCACCCGAGGGTCACAAATCTTTGGTCAGAAAAAAAAGTGCTGATTGGCATCAAAATTTCGCATTCCCTTCTTTTTTTGAGATTTTCACAATATTTTGGAATCGATTTCACGTGTCTTGCTCTGATCTTCAGTGCTCGCCGCACTGATTTATTTTAGAATGCTGTGCAATCACACGCTGACGGTGCCTACAGTGATTGGTGCTACTTCAAAATCTCATTTAATTTACAAACACAATATTCTTAAATTTGCCCCACGGCTTGTGTCCGCTCAGTGCGCGTGCAGTATCGTGCTGCATCACGCAGCTGATTGACATTCTTCCCGTACTCTTAAGCTGCTGCCAAAAATACTTGCTAAATTTAATGGTCGCGTGAACCTTTGCCAATTGGATGCCGTGTCCCCATGGCGCTGGCGATTTAATAACCAACAATGAATTACAAGAAAGAGAAAAGTGGGTAGGAAACCACTTGTTTAATTAAAAATGTAGCATTATGTACTGTTCCACGCTTGATTTATGGATGTGTTCCTGCTTTTTGTGTGAATCCAAAAACGTCTCAAAATTAGAACTAGATGCAAGTGTTTAGGATTGTCTGGATTTTTGTTTTGTTTAGGTATAATCATGAAGAATGATAGCAAATGAAGTCATATTGTGTAATATTTTATGACTTTGGTGCTTCTTACGATCTGTACCTAGATTAATATGTTGCCTCGTGTCCATAAGCCTTCTGCACATATAGTTTTTTTGTGGTAGCATATATTGAAAAACTTTTACGGCGTATGGAATGTGTTAGTGCCCCGACCAATATTTATTACACACATTGTGTGTGGCAGAGATATCTGTCACACACATTGTGGCAACTCGATATAACATTGCAAGACACATAACATTTGTCGTAGTTGGGTAGAATTTCAGAATCGCCACAACAGAAAACGTTAAAAAATTCAACAGCACAGTACAGATATTACATTGTCTAACATAGTGGGAGGTTTTTACAGTGTGGTTTGTTGAAATATAGGATCTATTGGTTAGGATGTCACGTGCGTGAAAGCCACGGCACGTTAGATTATTATGGTATTTTGCTGTCGAAGCCACTGATGGTGGTAACAGTCTTCAGCATTTGTACCACAACCAGTGCTTTGACATTGCTGTTCATTGCCTTCATGCGTTTCAAATACCTGATTGATAACAAGAATGAGTGGCCTTGATGAACGGGCTGGGCAAGAGGTAACGGTTCTCGAACAGAATGTCCAGTGGTGGGTATAACTGGAACATAGGAAACTGCATATTTAAATGCATTCCGTTTACGTATGCTCTCAGCATTGCGCGTGGAAAAATCAAATCTCAAATGTCTGGAGTGAACAGAAGACCTCCGTGCGAGGTGAGCGCATGCCTGACATTTGCTATGGCAGACCGTGCTTAAGGTATATTGAGACCAATGTATGCGTGTCATTGCCCCATATGAAAGTGAATTCACCATTACAAATCAAAGTCAGTGTGTCGTACTGTGCTATATAACTACACATACATTCACGCCAAAACCTTTCAATCATACATGACCGTAATTGTGCTGGGCTGGCAAGATGTGATCCACCTGAATTGTATTCGTAATAATAATATTTAACAAAAATAATATTGATAACCATTGCTTTATTGTTGCACAGTACGAGGCGTGTGCTCGGCTTGGGATCTAGAAATAATGATGCAACACAAAATATACGACAAGATGCCGATTGCACAAATCCAGTTGGTAAGAAACAGGAGACCATGCTCAGAAATGTACGAGTGTTTGTGCAAAGCCACACGCAGTGCCTGGTTACTGAGCAGCAGAGCTGAGACTCCACATTTCTCCAGAGGTCAATACGTGTCCTGGACTTCACGTTTACCTTCAGTTGTATTTAATAATTTTGGTAAATAAATCTTACACGGCGGGGATAATCATGTTTCCGCTCTTAAATACTACGAGTGTTCAACAAGACAGAATTATAAAACTATTCAGACATTGAGGTGTTGCTTCAGCAAAAAACATACACTAAGTAACCAGTAGATTAAAAATGAACAACACATTTGTAATAGTGTTCTTGAAGATGTAGAACTTTTCCTTAATTGGCCCAAACACATATATTTTCCCTTACCCTCAGTCACTGTAGCTTAGGTGGTTTTAAATTGAATTAACCTGCTGCTACTCACAAGGTGTGTTCAGGCGTGAGTGTGTTCAGGCGTGAGTGTGTTCAGGCGTGAGTGTGTTCAGGCGTGAGTGTGTTCAGGCGTGAGTGTGTTCAGGCGTGAGTGTGTTACGGTGTGAGGAGTGTGTTACGTGAGTGTGTTACGTGAGTATTACGTGAGTGTGTTAAGGTGTGAGTGTGTTAAGGTGTGAGTGTGTTACGTGAGTGTGTTACCACGCCCACACCGACCTCGGCTTGTTGCACCCATTCCAAAAATAACATATTCATGGTCTATTACCCATTAATATTTAATTTTGTAATCTGCATTGGGTTTATTATAATAATATTTGCATTTATTAAGCGCTTTTCACCCGAGGGTCACAAAGCACTGCACAGAACTGTGGCGAGAACGCCATGTCAACAGCAGCAGTCGATCAATTAAAGTAAAACAATTGCTGTACATCAATGAAGGACATGACATAAATTATATACTCGTGTTGAACAAAGCGTGATTACAAATACTGTGTAATCTACTTACAACAACAATTTGATATCGTGCCAGAGGACAATCTCAAACGTGTTCATTGACCCTCGTGGCGCAATGTTGCAGCGGATTTATTTTTGTGGCGTTTGGGTCAGGCACCTACCCACGTGGTTCGCACATTTGCAACCGAGGACACACTCTGCTCATCGAACGCAGCTTCTTAGAACCATGGCACACGGACGTTGAGATGATTATCGTGAAGTCGAAAGGACAGCGAGACCCCGTGGCTCTGTGCAGCGCGGGGCTTTGTAACGCGTGGGCGCAGGAAACCATTCCCCATTCTGGGCAGTCACAGCACACGCCACTGAAGCTTTTCATGGAAGTAAAATGGGCCCCTTTTAAGCTGCAGGGCAGCGAGCCAATGCTTGTTCAAATATTGTTGCAAACGAAGGGAAATGTTTTAGATGCTGCGCGGCAATTGTAGGGCGGAGAGAAAACACTCCACCAACGTTCTTATGTAATTGCAGTTCCCTGTACTGTGTGGGCCCTTTTCTAAACAACTCGACTCGGGACGCTTTTGAAAGTGAGGAACTTATTGTGTGAGCACAGAGCTTTCACGTGTGGATTGACGGGTTCAAATGTGTAGAGTGTTACACACTCCTCCATGGAGTTAGAATCATTACCTAATTACCTGCGTTGCACGGTCATGCACCTTCCTGGGAGAATTCGGTCTGCAGTGAACACTACTTTTCCCCCACATCACCCTTGTCCGTGATAGATGCTTTACATCTTTCACGATCTTCGGCACGTGACGGAGATCCCTGTTGAGCTGCTCGCACTATCGCACTCGCCGGTGCTCTGTTTCTCCCACCTGCGCTACGTCTCCCGTCCACGTTCCCTTGCAGTCATCTTCGAACTGCAGGCGTGGACGGTTGCGATTGGGGCATCGTAACAGCAACGGGGTGGTTGACCATCGGGCTGAGCCGCCTCTGATCGAATGGGATTGTGTTTGTCCAAAGCATGTCTCATGAAAGAGTGCGGATAAAAACAACGAAGGCATCAAATATGTAGAAGACGACAAGGAAATGATCTATTGACTGCGGCAATGAGACTCCACAAAGATTCAATTTGGACCTTGGATATTCTACACATTCATATGAACAGTGCACTTGATCAATCATTTATTCATGGGACATACATATTTATATGATTTTAATAGTTTAAGAGATATATTTGCTTAATCGTAACTGGATGGGCTCTAAATGACAATGCCTGGCATTACAAGCTATGCGTCATTTCATCGTACTTTGCTAAACTGAAAACAAAAAATCTTACTCCGCATTTGGCCATATTTATTTTAATTTCCTTGCTGCATTTGGCATTTTGGATGCATTGCATGGATTCATATAAATCACATAAAGCTACGATTTTCACAATCATGAATAAATTATTTTCGATCATTCCATGGTAATATTGCAGAAAAATATGAGATTGTCACGCGCTATTATTTATGAAAGTTTACGGAGTCAGTTAAAATAATTTAAATCTGAAACAGCCTTATTTATTTAACCTTATTTACTAGCAGGAAATTGATAGCACTTGTGGCAGGATTATAACCATACCTGGATTAATTTTAACGTGGTCATAATTTCCCTACCAGATTCTACTCGTATTTATATAGTACGGTATGTGTAGATTGTAATTAGGTAAAAATCCCCCTATAATGTTTCAGTTTGAAATTAATTTACTAGAGTGAGCCACAGCTTATGTCACCTTACAGTGGACATGGAAAATGGAATATCATTCGTTTGTTCATTCATTATCAATAGCCGCTTAATCATGTACAGGGTCGCGAGGGTTGGGAACCGGAGCCAATCCCGGCCGACAGAGGGTGCAAAGGCAGTGGGATACCCAGGATGTGAAGCCAATACATCACAGGGCACACTTTTTAGGGCAATTTACTCAACAGGCCAATTAACCTAGGCAGCAGCGTGTGTTTAAACGGTGGGAGGAAACCGGAGTACCCGGCGAAAAGCTACGCGGACACGGGGAGAGAGAACACGTAATCTCCACACAAAAAGGCACCCGAGCCGAGAATAGAACCTAGGTTATTCTTGCTGTGCAGCGACAGCGCTACCCACTGCGCTACCGTACCGCCCACCATGTCACATAGAGAGTGGAGCAGGTCAGAGTAGGAGGAGTCCTTTATTTAAATCCACTGGTTTTAAACACAATGTATCAATGTACGAGCATTGTTTTACATGATAAAAACATTGGTTATTATAGAAGTGCTGCATGTATTGCACACGGATTAATACAGTCAGTCTTGGGAGAGTCACGTCCCGATCGCTCCCTCTCCCTCCATCGCGATGGAGGGAAATTGAAAGATCGACAATTAGACTGCATTTTGAAAGAGGCTTCACCGCCCCTACCCCCCAACAAGCGACAGGATTAATGCGATAAATTGCAGCTTTAATAAACATGGACAACGTTGTCCTGATATCGGCTGATTTGTGCATTGGCCACGCGAGTGGTTATTTGTCCTCGGTATAAAC
>JAZEWT010000012.1:18977781-19002936 GCA_036362905.1 Mordacia mordax
ATAGGCTCTGGCTCACCGTGACCCTATATAGGATTAAGCGGTTTCAGATAATGAGATGAGATATTTGAATAGTTCTAGTGTAAAGCAAGATGGCCGAATGTAATTACACTGTGTGTGATGTAGTTGGTGTCACTGTAGACAGTGACAACTCATGAGTACGTGCGTAGCCTTGACCAGAGAAAGCTACTGAAGCAAAATAAAATAGGATAAAAAATAAATATTTAAACGAGTCACTTTTACCGCACTCAAAAGTAGAAATCAATTTTTTAAACACAAAATCAATCTATCTAGGGATACAGACTAAAAGCGGGTGGCCAAACACTGACAATATGTAACTTACGATTGACTGATAATACAGTGAGATTTACATTTTAATGATTTTAGTCATAAATACGTGTTTTTCTAATGTTTTGTAAAGGAACAACTATCAATTATCACTTAATATCAGTATGGTTTAAAAGTTTTCATTAAAGGAAATATTACTGTATACGGTAATTTTTTATCCTATTTAATTTTCTACTTTTTTTTGTTTTAGCCATTTATTGTTTGCGTGTCAGGTCGTTGGAAGGACTTCGTCTTGAGGAATTAGATTTCGCTAAACTCACAACGTTTTCAACCAAGAAGCTCTCAAGGAAATGGAGCGTTTGCGAGCTGTTCCTGATTACAAGTTAAACTGATCTCTTGTCAAAAGTTTGCTTAAGGTGTACTTCTCATCACCTTTAAGTATAGATCAAGCAATAAATGGCTAAGACAAAAAAGTAGAAAATTTTGTCTTAATTGCACTTTGTGTTCACTTGAAATCGTATTCCATGTACTTAACTTATTAAAATTAAAATTAACTGATTTGCATTCAAATGTAAACAAAGTAGCGTGATTGGGTATGTTCATAAGTGACCTGATTTTAACCCAGTTCAATTTTAAATTCCCAATCGCCGTTGTAAATAGTAATTTGAAAACATCGCTTGTTATGGCGGGTCCAGGATCGCCTTGTCACCGGTATTCAAACTTTTTTTCACGAGATTGCATTGTCATCCGAGTTATGCCTCCGTGCAAAATTTCAGCTCTCCAGCTTTATCGGAAATGCTTTAATTTTGTGCTCAAATATTCTAACCATTACACACATTCCCCAATGCAAGTTAAGTAAAAGCGGGTAAAAAAAAGCTGCTCAAGCATCGAGATTTGAAAATCTTTTAGCTTTTGCCCCACAATGACTTCCAGATGGAGCGCCGTGTGAATTTTCCACAGAAAACTTTTTCCATTAAAAACACAAAATCAAAGATGTTTCATGGCACAGTCGGAGTGGCTCAATGTGGAGTGAATCAGACCTCTCTGTCGAGCCATCAGCTTGAAAAAACAAGTCCCCACAGTGAGCTTAAACAAGTTCACATTCAGCATTTTCCCAGTTTCTATGCGCTCTTTATTAATGTAAAAGAATATGGCTTGAATTTGAAAAGAGAAAATAACTTCCCAGGGTCATGCGTCATCTTACAATATCTATTTTAATTAGTTTTTACAATATTGTTTTTTATTCGTTTTGCACGAATAGTTTTAAATACACTTGAGCTATGAGATGAATGAAGTAATTTAAAATCCTGTTGTACAAACGTTATCCTACCGCATGTTTGCTTCCCGCTCACGTCCAACACCAGTGACGATTTTCTGAGCCGGTCCTGGGCTTCCCCTAGGTCGACTCAGCCTCAAATGAGTACTTGGTGCAGTCTGTGAACATTGCCATTCGGGAGACAAAGGCGGCTGCGCGCGGATCTGATCACTCACTTCCTCGTGTGCCCTGTGGACTTACATAACTGCTCGCAAGTGGCACTTGACCCTACACTCTGGTTCGTCTACACGGGGGATCTTTGTCTTGTTTTGCTGGCCACCCACCTCCTCACGTGCTCACTGACAGCAGCACTTTCCCCAAAGTTACGGGGAGGGGGGGGAGATGTTTGTTTTTGTGTGTCAGATACACTGATCTTTTCAAACTCATACAAACTTCATTGTCTAAAAAAAAAATAAAGAGATGTAAAGAGTTAAATCAAGTTATTTTTAAAATGCGTTGTAATTCAAACCACTACATTAGTCCAGCATATATGCAACGCTGCTTAACACTATGTTCAGTACTGTATTTTTGTGCTGTATATATCATATTTTTTGTTACATTATGTTTCCTGTGACGAGGTTCAGTGGGCTTGTGCAATTACAGGATAATTACTGTTTGCAGATGAACATTTACCGTGGCTTCAGACAAGATCCACTGCCAAGTCTTCGCCAGAGTTGAAACATGCAGCTATTGTAAAATCACAACCCAAAAATAATGCTTCGGATATTTAAATATAAATTAGCAATACTGTACACATACTTGTTGCTCCCACAGATTGCTGCAATTGCGGTAAGCTTGTGCTTAGATTGCATTCATGCATTCTGTATTATTTATTCCAACACAATGTGAGTTTATAAACCGTAAATGTGGCGGCATCACTCGACTATATCCTTCCCTCTTGGGACCGAGGGAAGGATATATTTTAGGATGACGTGCGGATGAGTGAAGAAGTAAGTTTTAGAGGCTACAGGACATGAAGACAGTCACGGGCAGACGAGGTGAGGAGGCACATCTTTAACTTGAACAGGGTTAGTCTCAGTGTCCAAGGTAAGTTCCCGACACATCGTCCAGCAAACGGGAAACAGCCACGTTGTATTGAGAAGAGGTTGACTGTCATTAGTGACACTGACTTAAAAAACAACACAATTGTAAACGCTGTAGTTTCAGGTTTCATCTGGCCAGATTCTGAATAAACCATGCGTTCGCTTTATGGGGAGGTGTTCGAATGATCCATAACACAGCTGTCGCCTTTGTTTTGAAAGCTTGACATTACTTGTTTTATAAAGTTGTTTCTTCTCTAGTTTCTCATGGGAATAACATTGAAGAAATGTCATCTTGCAAAGTTTGTACACTACTTTGCACGTACTCTATTTATAAATGCTGTACTGTGTAGATCTTCTGAAGCATGAAGCTGCCATTCATTTGTGGTGCGCACCACTGTGAAATATAAGAATTGCTCTCCACAGCTGATCATTCGGGACACCCGTGTCGAGCACTCCCTTTCTCCTTTGCGATGCTTTGTCTTCCACGTGAGAGGCATCAGGCATTTCTCGAGCGATGCATCTGTACAGATATATGTACCCGGTAATGAAAAGGTACAGCTATGGAAAGCAGCGTTGTTAAAATTCACATCAATAACATTACGTTTCCCTTAAATGCATGTGAAAGTTGGAAGCATGTCATTAAAAAAGCATGTCTTTCCTTTACAGAATTAAATAAATCTGTGCACGTTAAAAATTATGAACTGTTCTTAAGGAAATGTAGGTCACGGGGTGTAAATAGGTATGCATATTGTATATTAGCAAGAAGCTCCCGGGTTCGAATCTCGGCTCGGGTGGCTTTCTGTGTGGAGTTTGCAAGTTTTGTTCTGTCCGTGTCCGTGTGGGTTTGCAGTGCCCGGTGATGGACTGGCGTCGCATCGTGGGTGTATCCCTGCCTTGCGCCCTGTGTCTGCCGGGATAGGCATAGGCTCACCGCGACCCTGTACAGGACTAAGCGATTTCTGATAATGTGATGAGATGTTCTATATTGTCTTCATTGTATATTTTTGGTGGTTTTTCATTTGTCGAAAAATTTGCTCCGGAGGAGAAGTAATAAATTGGGACTTAAGAGTCAAAGTCTCCCTTCAAAAAATGAGATTAAGTTAAATTTGGTTTGGATTTATCAATCTCTGATAAATGCTGGCATATCAACACTATAGTTTCAACCCGTGATTGCCAAATTCTGTAAACAACAATGTATTTTCTCTACAATTATATTCATAAGCATGACTCATAAAATTACCTCTATCGTTGATAACATGTAAACATTATTCCGGTGTCTCACGTATTGTTGTGCGTGTGATGATGATGAAAAAGGCAGAAGTAGATCTGAACGTAGCTGAAGCGCCAGTCACCAGTGACACGTGTGTCTGCTGCCTTGACAGTGGTAGAGTAGTTGGGAGAAGCAGTCGATCTCAGATCCACGAATGATCTTGAGGTACCGCGTACACAGCCGAGCATCGCTTGGGAACAGAGCCTTCTCCACATATTAAAATTATTAATAATTGCGTTTATAGGGCGCTTTTCACCCGAGGGTCGCAAAGCGCTTCACAGAGCTGCGGAGAGAACGGCACGTCAACAACAACGGCGCCAGAACGGAAAATCAGCAACAACAAAATTTTTTGGGTTTTTAAAAAAAAATATACACCTCGTTGCAGAACAACATGCAAATATGATCAGACTTTCAACTATAATTTTAAAATGCAACATTATCAGTGAATATAATATATATTGGGAAATGGATTAATTTAACATTTATCGTATAATAATAATAGTATCAAGCCATCCCTTTAGATGTTCAGAGCGCTGCCAAGCTAGCTGAGTTTGTATCTCTCATTAAAACATATTTACATCGCTCATTAAAACCATGTTCACATTATACTCGTATTATATTTGTTCTAATATAATCAGATTATTATGATACTGCGTTTTACCCTATATTGTAATTTCTTGTCATTTAAGTAAGATTCAACTTGCCTGGTTTATCTTCGTATTGTTTCTGTTTAACTCGCTACTTAGGAGGTTTTTCAAAAATATATTTCATCGCTTGTACAGGCGTTTGTGTTTAGTTGAATACGTTATTACAATTATACAGATAGATAACTTTAATTCGAAGGCTTTCGTGACCTAACCCAAAAAATGGAATCCATGGATATACAGATAGATGGTCATTATTATTGCAGAAATTACCCAGTGAGCTTGCAAGCTCTAGATGCCGAATTCCTGTGGCATATGACGCACTGCGAGCAGAAAGCCCATAAATACTTATAGAGGAGCTACCTCATCCATGAAAGGTCATCAATATTCCTATTGGACTATGATGCTAGCTATCAAAGAGACCTCTGCATTAGAAGAGAGTGACTGTTTATATTAAGAAAGGGTGCATACACTCTCAGGATTAACTACTGTGAATACATTAATTTAATTAGAAATATAAATGTAAGTATAGTATTTTTGCTATCTGCGAAATGAAGCTGCCAATACAATAATAATAACTGCATTTCGAGAGCGCTTTTCACCCGAGGGTCACAAAGCGCTGCACAGACCTGCGGAGAGAACGGCACAGGTCAACAATGAGATAAGAACGGCAAATCAGCAACAATGGAAACGTTGCTCTTCATTTTGATGGACTGCCGTTTCATGTTGTAATTTTGTACTTGTTGATGAATCATCCAGGCACAAGCACAGCCATTTATTTTGTTTCATGGTTAATTATTTAGCTGGTTTTGTGGGACATAAATTTAGCCCTACGCACTCTCATTTTCATTATGCATGTGGAATACATTATCAAGTACAGATGAGGACATATTACAAGCCAATCCACATGCTTACTTGTATGGTAATTGCAATTCACACCATTTTTAGTCACCGGTTTATCAGAATTGCACAAATATTTTGCACTAACTTTTTTGCTACCCAGTAGTTTTTAAAGTTACGTAAATGGCTCGGAAGGAGCAATGAACTGCACAGACACCGTATGATGTAGCAACGTATAAACGACATCGCGTGATTGACAGGAAGCTTGATAGCGACGAACCGCACTGCTTGGGTGTGTTAGGACATGCTGCTTGAGATAACAGCCACAGTGACCACAATGCAACGCTTTAGACATAGTTGGGTCACCGGTTTCACGAGTTGGAATCTTCATGCATGCAGAAAAGTAATCGTTGAGAAGTAGGTATCATAACCGTAACTATATTCCGATCTTGGTTTAATGTGATGTACTGAACTATGGGAACAAGAACGTAATAGTCTGAGCTGTTCGGATAATAACAATTTATGTAATGATGTAGGTTTTCACGGCTCGATGCATGATGATTGCTTCGAAAAGCTGCTCTCTCGGGACAGGCGCGTCGTTGGAAGCATCCTGCGCCTGAGGTTGCCTCTAACGTGTGAGGCGAAACGTCGCGAGCAGAGGAGAGGGAGCGATCGACTCGGCTGTTCCGAGAGAGCAGCTTCTCGAAGCAATCATCAATAACAATTTATGTTTATATTACTCTGAGCCCAGCTTTCACTTGTCCGATAAAGCAAGATTCGGAGTGATGTGCTGCAGGGAAGCCACGGTTTTATTAATGCTTTTACGCCTTGTATTCATTGGTGTCTGAATGTCATGTTTTAACAATTAAAGTGACAATTTGGAGAATGTTCATTACAAATAGGGCCATGAATGTGTGCTCATAAGTTTTACAAGGCGGAAAACAATTTAGAAATGTTCCGCATACTGGCAATTATAGGCACTGTATGAGGACATATTTTATTAATATGTCCAGCATTGTTACATCGAATTTGTATTTTGTACAACTCTATAACATGGTCATCTGCAGACATGATTAATCCACTGATAGATGGACTGTAATACAGTTTTATTATCCTCTACACTCTACAGGAACCAAACACTGCAATGCCATGCGTAAAAAAAGCCCCATCGCTTTCGTAGCCTACAAAGTTGGAAATAAGCTCACACAGCAATGCAGCAAAATGTGCTTTGTCACAGGGTTTCAGAGGGCAGCTAAAAGTTTCATGAAAGAGCCGATGGAAAACCACTCCACACAAAGGAACTGAAATCCACACTCACCTGCCTCTCTCTAACCGGTGAATGGGGGTGAGTGAACCAGGCGCTTTATTGTGCCGTAACCCAAGCGCACAAATGTTTAATTCATGACACGTTATGAGTCGAATTAACAGGATGTCGTTTCTCTTTGGGGGTAAGGTTCCATGGCGGGCTGTGGAGGGGAAGGTTTTATCAGAGGAGAAAGCAACACAACTGGGAGGACATTCAGTTGCCCTTAACCCCACCTCGGGTGCTATACCTGGTTGTTGCTATTCTCGTCGTGAGCAGGGCTTTTAGATCTGTCATTGTAAAAATAGAAAGAACGCATACTTTTATATGGACTTCATACGAAACACATCAGCATTCAATGCAGGCGGCATAAAACATAAGCTGCCAAGTATGGTTATGAAGCCTCTGCCTTGTAGTACTGTACATGAGTTATTGTCGTTGTTAGCCATGATCTATCCACTTCTGGTTGAAGGCCCCTCCTCCGAAGCCGTTGTAGCTCAGCAATAGCTGGTCTTTGCAGCAATCCTACTGCTGTTGGTAGACAATAATCTCAGTATAACATGATGCCCTCTCCGTTTCATTGTTTGGCAGTATTGTTATAGCTCAGTTCGTGATATGTAAATGTCATCTTTACTGCCATTGTCCAGAGTTAGCCTGATTTATCCACCTACTTAATACTGCATTTGGACAACAATCAATATTAGTACCAGCTCAGTGATTTGATTTATGAGCAAGGTGGTTCAAGATTTTCTGGATTCAGCCGTGGTACCTACGACAAATAATACATTATACCACTCTGAGACAAAACACAGAATAAACCAAACATTCAGTACTTGTAGTGGGTAGGTGTTTGCACAGAAATGATGTAATTAATCGGAGGAATAACAATGCGCGTTGGTGAGCGGTATGTTCCTAAGCTTATCTGAGAAAGCATGAGGATAGGTCGCCTTAGGTTGATAAAGGGCTCAGGATATATCACCATAGCTGCATGAGTTGGTGTTATGGCTGTGATCCACGATTGGTTATGAATTATCTACAGAAAACACCGGGTTTGACTCTGGAAAATATTATACAGCGCACAAGATCACGATTCACACGTTTGGTATGTGGCAGTAGCCGCTATAAATATGAGATGTTAAATCAATGGCAATGTTATGGTTTGGAATGATACGTAGTAAAGCTTCATTCTGTGCATGCTGTCGTCTGTAGGCCATCTATTCAGGGAGTGGATGGACTGGATGTGAGGATGTTGGAAATGAATGCATCGGTAATTTATATTCTCGACTCTATTGCCACTATTTGACTTTCAGTTGAGGTGTCCCGATGTTGTTGTTGACATGCCGTTCTCTCCGCAGCTCGAATTTGTAAAAAAAAAAACCCACAAAAACGTTATTTTTGATTTTCCTTTCTTATGTCGTTGTTGTTGACATGCCGCTCCCTCTGCAGCTCTGTGCAGCGCTTTGTGACCCTCGGGTGAAAAGCACTCTATAAATGCAATTATTACATTTAATTATTATTATAGCCATGCGGAGAGCGACCAGCTTGTCGAAACAAGAGCAGATTGTTGTTGTGAAAAACGTTGACAAAGTGTGCAGAGGACAGACTTCAATTTACAGCCTCATCCAGTTGGGTAACAGATGCCCAATAGAAAACAGTCTAGTTGCTGATTACAATCGCCACATATATATATATTGTTAAGATGTATATTTGTTGGGTGACAGTGAAATAGCCGGTAGCACTGATGCTTCACAGCAGGTAGACCCCAAGTTGGATTTCCGGCTTGGGTGTCTTTTTGTGTGGATTTCCCCATCATGGCCTCGCATCCCATCCTGGTAAATAGGTTTGCCTTGCACCCTCTGCCTGCCGGGATAGGCTCTGGGCCCCTGCTACTCCCTACAGTATTATGCAGGTATTGAAAGTTATTTGCTTGTGGGGAAATTAAATATTGCTGAGATTCAATATCAATGTAATAACTACGAATTATTCACTATGTTTATAATCTATATTTAAACGTACACCGCCACATATATCATACATTATAACCTGTAAGTAGTGCAAGTATAAACGATAGAGAATTCATGTGAAAGAATAATAAATGGACAAACTGTGTTCATCGGAAGTGGTTGCTGCCATACTTCATACAAATGGAATTTTTTATAAAATTAAACAAAATTCCATTCTAGCTGGTGGACAATCTTGTGTTCATGTTATTGTTTATGCTGTGCTTGTGAAAGTGAGCACGTAAATTTCAGTTGATCCAGTTAAGCTTGTCAGTTCAAGGTTACATCGAGAGACAATAAAAATCTACGGCTGCTGAAGTGCCCATTGTTTATGGTAACTAATGCTCGGCAATGGAAACGCCGTCTTTAACACGCGTTGCTATCTTATCGCGAATGTATTTCTGCCTTGCTCGTATCTTGTTACTTTGTTCTCATGGCTAAATTTGTGCGTCCTTCAAAAGGGCCTCTCCGTCACTCCCTTCCTGATAGGGATGGTACGTTCCGAAAGCGAGCATGTGAAGGCTGTTATCATCAACACATGAACCTGTGGAGGATTGGGAGGGCGAAATGTTACTGAGTACAAGTCGGATTTTGGCGCAAAGCACTGCTGCAGAGGAGTCTACGTTATCATATATTCTTCCTGCACAGTGATTGAACTCATGGAACCACGATAAAGACTTTTACACGGGTACTGAAAGGAAATTACATTTCCAAGATAACCGTAAGGATCCGACTGTATATAACATGCCGAAGAGCGTTATATATTACACCACTAAATATAAAAAAATGTACATTCGTACCTCACAATGATAATGAGCGAGACTTTTTAAAATATAATCCTTGCTGCATCGCAACGCATTTTAACAACTGTAGTGATGGTGGCAGCTGAGACAGTTGCACAAATGTGATATTTTTGTAGGGATAAAGAAGTGAAGCAATGGTCAGCACCCTGAACTATAAACTCTGCAACCTGAGTTGGACTCCCGGGCATGTCCATCATGAGTGGTGAGTGATGACCAAAGTGGGCCTGGGCTGTCGTATTATTTTTCCGTATTGCGCAAATTGGTGAAGTGTGATGGAACAATCAGAATTACTGATAAAATTCACACCTCAAATTGTCTATATTGCCAAGAAGATTAATATTAAAACAGGCTGTCTGTGCAGATATCAACATTGTTTCCCAAATAAGCTCCGCTTAGACTTGGCAAATGCGACAAATTTTCCCATTGCTTGATTATTGCGACTATCTATCAATTGGCATGAAGTACTATCTTAAATAAACTTAACCCTTCATATAATTCTGCTCTTAGATATATGCATTGGATATGCCCTACAGAACCTGCCATTGCAATTTGTTCATTGGCTCAGGGTCAACTTTCCTTACCAATCAGAAATGTGCACTTGGCTTGAGTCATACCAAAGATTCTACATAACAAGCTGGCACCATATTTGATGGATGTGTTTTCCATACAGAGAAACAAACCTGATGTTACAAGCTCAACCTACTCCCTGCTTAATGTACCTAGATGCACACCAACATTCTGGGAACAAGCGTTTGTGGTGGTTGCTCTTCGATTTGAAACAATACTGCCATGATCTTGAAGCTACAGTCAAAACTATCTTTGAATACCTTAGATCCCAGTTAATGTAAAAAATTGGGGAAAGGTGTGTTTTGCATAAATGGATAGGTCTTCATCGAGGATTGCGTTTGTTCCAACCTATTGTTGTTGCATATAACTTAAATGATTTCTTCTATGCTGTTGGTGCAATGTTTAACTCCTTTGTCTAGTATTATTTAATTGTGCTGTGAGATTATGAGTGCTATGGTTTATTGCACGATTTTAGTTGAGGTTTCATCTTTAGTGTTATGAGTTTACTTTTTTTGTGCAGTGTTAAGAGTTACTGATTACTTCATGGTTATAGATAGTTTATTCTATTTTTTTCAGAGATTGTTGCTGCAGGTTTATCTGCCATTTCATGTCACGCATCGCTACGTTGGTCATTTTCGGAAGTTTGTTGTGTCGCAGGAATCCCACATCTCTAGCTTGCAAGCTCACTGGGTACTTTCTGCTGTAATCATATCACCTATCTATCTATATTGTTTGGAAAGGCATTTTTATCCAGCGTCAGATTGACAATGGGATATACATTATAATAATTACTTTTGATCAGTCCATTATAGGATTAATTAGCTCATTTTGTGGCACTTCAATGTTTAAGAAAGTGTATTGTTGCTCTACTTACACCAGTTAATATTTAAATAATTTACAGATACTTCCAAATATGTCTTCAAAGATCACTATAATAATAAATGTGAAAAATTACACAAATGCTCTTTAATTCTGATCTGAAAAGGAGTTTCAATATGTTGGTGCCCAAACTGGCATTAATTCAAATCTCCAGCAGCATTCGTACAGGTTCTTCATGATTACAGAAAATCTCATCTCATTGTCAGAAACTGCTTAGTCCTGTACAGGGTCGTGGTGAGCCGATGCCTGTCCCGGCAGACACAGGGTGCAAGGCAGGGGTATATCCACAATGAGACGCCAATCCATCACCGGGCACTGCGGGCAATTTAGTCTGCAAGCCAATTAACCTATGCAGCAACATGTTCTTTGGACTGTGGAAGGAAACCGGAGTGCCCGGCGAAAACCCTCGCGGACACAGGGAGAGCATGCAAACTCCACGCAGAAAGGCATCCGAGCCGAGATTCGAACCCTGAACCTTCTTGCTGTGAGGCGACAGCGCTACCCACTGGGCCACCGTACCGCCCGAAAAATGATCTTTTGAACCATTGTTGGAAATCGTTCAATTCCGAATTAAATAAATAAACCCCACCAAATCAATTATATTTCCATTTTAACGTAAATATAATTGTTTCCATTAAAAGTTTAGTGGTTGCAAATTGAAATTGCTCTGGTAAATCATTGTGAAGTGCACCGGTTGTATTAAGTTACTCTAATGTATTTCACTGCAAAGCGTTATAAAGACAATTGAGCAGGCAAATGAGAAAGGGCAGTGTTTAGTGAATCCACGGGGTGGATGTAGACATCCCAGTGGTGTCTGTCAATGAGCAATACACAATCACGACACTCAGCGCCGTCAAGTTGAGCAGGAGAAAACGATCATTGTGGGACCCGTCTGACCTAACCTGACAGGGTCACATGCTGCCTTCTTGCAGTTTTCAGAATTTAGATGACTGGCATTATTCTCACTTGAACTTTTGTCGTTAAGTAATGGCTAATAGCCAGAATGCCAGCAGAAAATGAATAACAAACCATTCAAGGGACCTTTTAAAAATAAAGCACCCCGTTTTTATTCCTTCTGCCAACGTTTTGTAGGAAATGGGTATTTTTTTCTTCATAAATTATGCTTAAAACCCATAGGCCTTGTTGTTGTACGTGCTTTTCTTTGTAGGGCATGAAAAGTAGCCCTACAATCCGACACTACAGTTTGCGGCCTTATTGGTGTTTTAAATTCATTTTTTTACAAGTGAACAAGGACGGCGATATAATTAAAGCAGTAAATTTTTATTCCCTCACGAATTATGAAAAACAGTATTTATACGCTCCTCGAGAGCGTTGTTATTGTTATTTCAAGTCTACACATATCCTGTCAATGTTTTGAAAGGTGTGGAAACTGCTGCCCTAACATTTGCAAAAACACAAATAATACAGACGTAGAATGCACGGTATTCACGGAGCCCAGCTTGAAACCCAGATGCCATTACATCCGAGTTCAACTGGCTCGTGTTGCCGCTGTAGTTTCATCTCATTGTCAGAAACCGCTTAATCCTGTACAGGGTCGCGGTGTGCCGGAGCCTATCCGGCAGACACAGGGCGCAAGGCAGGGATATACCTAGAGGGAACGCCAGTCCATTTCCGGGCACTGCGGGCAAGTTAGTCTGCAAGCCAATTAACCCATGCAGCGGCATGTTCTTTGGACTGTGGGAGAAAACCGGAGTGCCTGGCGAAAACCCACGCGGACAAGGGGAGAGAACATACAAATTCCACACAGACTGGCACCCGAGCCGAGATTCGAACCCGGGACCTTCTTGCTGTGAGGAGGCGACAGCGCTAACCACTGGGCCACCGTGCCACCCCGCTGTAGTTTCGATCTTGTGAAAATACTTGTGGGTAAATGGTGTGCAGGAGCAAGCATTGATATTATCTGCGAGGCTTATGTTAACTGTACTGATGCCTGTTGCCATTGAAAAGCACTTTCTGCTTTGGATAATTTCAGTATAAGCCACTTATTGTTTTATAAACGTACCTCATTCGTGGATTTATATTGCCATACGATTTGTGCGGTTTGAGTGTGATGGCGGACAGGATAAAAAACTTTTTCTTTTACGGGGTTCAATTTTAGATGAACAGTTTAATCACGTTATGTTTTTTTTTTACATTATCATTAAATGAGAATGAAAATCACCATACTTTATACTGTCCTGTCAATGTGGTCATTATTTGCGGTGAATGAGCTCCGATTTTGTAACAACCTGGTTACTACTTGCCCTGCAATAACATGCGCATAAATCGTTTCAGTGTTATAGTTGATGAACGCGTGCATACATGTAGCTTTGCAATATCTCACGTTTCGTCACCATAGCCTTGTCCACAATCGTAGACGCGACCTGGCAATGCGCTCAGAAGTCAACAAACACCACAGCACAACTCAATGCACTGAAATAATAATGATTGCATTCATAGAGCGCTTTTCACCCGAGGGTTACAAAGCGCTGCACAGAGCTGCGGAGAGTACGGCATGAAAGCGAGTCTTCCGTTGTTCGGTGCTGTATCCGTAACATTTTGCAGGTGTGTGGAGTACATTCTCTTCTTAGAGTTCTGAAGCATTGGTTATTGCACAGGTGCTATTAATCCGCACACCTGAGTTCTATTCCCGATCATGGATAATTAGCGAGTAATTAGCGAGTAATTAGCGAGTAATTAGCGAGGAAGCAGCACGACTCTGCACCACCGTGTCGCCATAATGATTATTTCGATGGAAATGGTAGTTAAATAGAAAAAATAGTCATTGAGAATAAGGCGTATTATATATTTTCAGAATGAATGAGTACATTAAAATGTACATTCAATGTACTCATATATTACATGGTGTGGACACATACAACTACAGACATATATACCATTTGATACATTTTCCCAGCACTCACGATGAAGCTGAACTGGGTTCTAAGTAGCTGATAATTATAAGATACATTTTACGCACCGCTAACACCAGCACAGGTATCAGAGTGCTGTACAACTTTCTTTTTCTAAGCCTTCCACTGGTACAGAAAAAAAAATGTGTGCCATCACCAAAATAGTTCTTGAGGATGAGTTAAGCCACTGTTGATAGCATAAGCTCAGCAGACACCAACAAGACTGTGTCTCAAGCATGTAGAATGTCGTCAGTTGCTTATCCTGGCAGGTCATTCACTTAAAGAATATAAATTAATCCCATTTCCCTGCCATTCACAAATGGTCTCTTTGGAAGAGTTTCACAAGTGAGGACTGTGCTGTTACAGTTATTGACTTCAGCCACGCAATGGCAAAGTGGTGGCAAAAAAAAGCGTTGGATACTTTGAATTTATGTGTGTGAAGCTTTTAGCGTTACGTCTGCGCAGCCAGGGGAATTTCACGAGATGCTCCAGTTTGGTCCCACATGCCGCCAGTTGTTAATGGAATTGGTCAAACCTTTCGTCGTCTGGATCTGCAAGAGAAAGAATAAGACTGTACTATATTTATATAGTCGTGCCTTTCATCCAGAGGCCCCAGAGCGCTGAAGGAAATAGATGTACAAGAGAGGCAGCCATGCTGACAACCGGCGCCAATCCCGCCAGGCATTGATGAGTCCCCATATATGATAGTGGTATCGATCAGTTACTTACCACGTATTTGTTTTGTTGTGGGAGGAATCCGCAGAACCTAAAGGAATCCTCCGCAGAACAGATGGAGAGAACACACAAAGTCCACACAGACAGGTGCCTGAGGCGAGACACTGGCTGAACGACTGCCTTCTGTGATGCGCAGACTTTACCACCGAGTTCGTACTGAGACTTAATGATGTGTGTAATGATTGAAATAAAAATATAAAAAAAACACATGATCACAGTGCAAATTTATAGTTATAATATCGCATCTCATAGTCAACGTTTGTTAAAAATTGAGTGCTTGTATTTAATAATAATTGCACCTCCAGAGCGCTTTTCACCCGAGGGTCACAAAGCGCTGCACAGAGCTGTGGCGAGAACGGCATGTCAGCAACAACACCGACACAAAAACGGCAAATAAGCAACAAAAATAACGTTTTTTGGGGAGGAATTTGTTACCAAGCTGACCTGTGGAGAGAACGGCATGTCAACGACAACATCAACATCAGAACAGTTCAACTGAAAGTTGGATGCCGATATTATTTTAGGGAAATTGTAGTGTCCTGTGTACGATGTCTTGCTCTGTACGGCGATAGAGCAGCGGTGCAGATGTCCGTGAACTGAGCACAATGAACCGAGCCACCAACGTTCAACATCACGTTCCGCTCGCCACTGTGGCACTGGTTTCTCTACCAGTCTTGTGCTCTGCCCCCTTACTTCACCAACCCTTATGGGGGTAAGATCCAGTCGCCCCTACGCTTGACATGGTGCGCGAAGACCTTCAGACATAACTGGATTGAGAAAGGGCTATGAATAATTAATTGCGTTATACACCGAGTGCATATTAATGAAAGCAAGGCTTCATGGTAAGATTGATGAGATCTCATCTCATCTCATTATCTGAAACCGCTTAATCCTATATAGGGTCACGGTGAAGCCGGAGCCTATCCCGGAAACACAGGGCGTAAGGCAGGAATACACCCGACGACGGGACGCCAGTCCATCGCCGGGCATTGCGGGACAATTTTAGTCTGCGAGCCAATCAACCTATCCAGGAGCATGCTTTTGGACTGTGGGAGGAAACCGGAGTACCCGGCGAAAACCCACGCGGACACGGGGAGAGCATGCAAACTCCACACAGAAAGGCACCCGAGCCGAGAGACTCGAACCCGGGACCTTCTTGCTGTGAGGCGTCAGCGCTCACCACTGGGCCACCGCGCCGCCCCGTATGAAAAATGTTGTTGATATTCCATTCAGATGTTGTTGTTGACATGCCGTTCTCTCCACAGCTCTGTGCAGCGCTTTGTGACCTTCGGGTGAAAATCGCTCTGGAAGTGCAACTATTATTATTACTATTATTACAATTGTATGGAATAATCATATATATTTTACGTTTGAGGTACAAAAAAAAACTGCTAGAATGTGCAGAAGAGTTTTTCACAGTCCTAAAAGAGGGGAGACCTACTTGTAAAGCCTATCTTGATTGGTGCACTATTATAACAGTACTGACAAAAAACGGACTTTTAATGTTCACAGAAGACTTATACATTCCCCAGGACAGCTACCCCAATAAAAAGGCACTCTTGGGAAAAGCAGGACAGGGGGAAACTATCGTTGGAAGGGAAGAAACGTTTGAGGGCAGATATGCACCCAAGGAGTGAGGCCTGTCGCCACGTGGGGAAGTATGACTCTCGGACTAGAAAGCATCGTCCCTCCACTGAAGAAAGCACTCTCTGTTTAACCACCCACTGGGCCCTTCATTAGCTTTGACTGTGTTGTGGCCCACCTACCATATCATTGTTGGCAGTGGGCCTGTATATTTTTATTCTTTGCACACAATAACTCTTTGTGGTGTACCGTTCCAAGCATAGAAAAAGGCAAAACTCGGGTAAGGTTGAATGTTTCCTTCATGGTGAATATTATTTTCTGCTAAAGCCTATAAACAACAGGTTTTTTTTAATGGCTTAAAGAAATAACAAGTCTTGATCGCCCCATGAAATACAACTACGATAAAAAATAGGAAGTGACGATGCCACATACGGTAGTCATCTGTAATGCACTTGTTCTGCAATGTGGTGGACACGTTACATCTGATTTAGTGTTGTTTATAGGCTACTTGTTTGTTTGCATGAGTAATTGCGCAGCGCATTCAAGGCCTTGTAATCCTTCAGAGTCAAAGCTAAAGAAATATATCCTTACCACCAAACTTAGCTTATGAGGAGTATATGCAGCGTTGCGGTGGTGGCTCTTGGCTGTAGTTTGAAAAGGAAACAATGTTCGAGTCTGGATTTCCACTCCGAGGTAATGCGTGAAGGTGGATTGTTTTTGAGTAACTATAATGTATAATGATGTAGATTTTCACGGCTCGACGCACGATGATTGCTTTGAAAAGCTGCTCGCTCTGGACAGCCGCGTCGATCGCTCCCCCTCTCTCCATCGCGACGTTTCGCCTCACACTGGAATGTTATAACAGTGGCCTCATCGGGATTTTTCTCCAGCATTTGTGGACTTGCAACTTGAGAGGAGTTGTTGGAGAACTTGAGCAGCCTGTGAAGAGAACCGTTTAGGTGGGCACCCAGCAGTCGGAGAATTCCACAAACTGACTTGAATCCACTTTTACATTGAGATGCCCGCACTTGTCACGTGCGGAAGATGAGCGATGAAATTAACTGTAGAGTGAGAAAGACAGCGGGAGACATGGAGATAAAATCAAAGAGTTTGGAGGCTGCTGCCGGACAGGAGTCACTGGGGCGAGGAGGGAATTGAAGACGTGGTGGGGGACCTTTGCCTGGAAGCAGGGAGTTACATTTTGACTGTGACAACAGCAACTTGTCACAGGATAATGGGAATACAGTGTAATGAAAAGAAGAGTCATGTATTACAAGGAGGCGCTTACACAGATGAGTAAAGGGACAATATCACAATCGTGGCCATATATTGAATCAACTCCGATACTCTCAACGTATGCTTCGCAGTGTCAAACGGTTTGGTGTCATATTTTCAAACATCAATGACTGTTAACTATAATAGGTCGTTCTCCTTGTTCTTTGGTGGAACAAGAGTGTAGGTTAGTTCTCACACTGAACTTTTTATTTTAACATAATAGTTGTTACTGTTATTCATGGGGTTTTTAATGTTATGTAACCCTTCATAATGCTGTGGACCTCCCAGATTCGTGTGCACACCAAGTCAAGTCTTTGATGTGATCATTGCTTGGGGAAACCCATGACAGGAAGGTAATAGCACGTCTCTGAAGTGGCTCTTCTTAAGTTCTCCTGCTTCAAAGAGGGCTTACGTGTGTCCATAAAAAATATATAAAGAACGGCACATCGCCAGCCAAGTAACTGTCACTGATTCCTGTTGCTGGAGTAACTTGGCAGAGCATTCACTTCCACCGGCAGTTATACGTGATTGGGTTTTACATTTAGAAAAGGTTGCCACTGTTCTCTAGCTATCTGTTTTTTGTCCCTCTGCCTACTTATCCAGCTTCTGCAACTACATGCATGATATTATTTATGTTTCTGTATGAACAGCTATGGCGTCAAGTGCTTCAAGTCGATTAAGCTATATTTTTCCTGCCGTTCACTTTGACGCTGAATATTTTCTTTTCACATTTCAAAAATTTAAAAAGTTCTCATGATAATGTATGTGACGTTTTATCCGCTTTGCATAATCACATTATTTGCATAAAATATTGTATGAATGTAAAACAAGAGGTCTTCGTGCCCACGTGTTCTTGATTAAATTAATGTTTTAAAATATAAACGAGTGTAAGTATGTAGATGGAAATGAATTCACGTGCACATAACTTGTGTTCGAGTCATGTGCGGTATTTATAATTTCCAAGCAAATATTTGATGTATCACTTGAAATTCTCAGTTGGTCGTTTGAAAGTTATTTATTTTCTTTGGCATGTAAGAACTCACAGATTCATTAGTTGCTGATGGAAACGATTTATTACATTATATACCGTGCATGGCCCAGTGGGTAGCGCTGTCGCCTCACAGCAAGAAGTCCTGGGTTCGAATCTCGGCTCGGGTGCCTTCTGTGGAGTTTGCATGTTCTCCCCGTGTCCGCGTGGGTTTTCGCCGGGTATTCCGGTTTCCTCCCACAGTTCAAAAAACATGCTGCTGCATAGGTTAATTGGCTTGCAGACTAAATTGCCCTCAGTGCCCGGTGATGGACTGGCGTCCCATCGTAGGTATATCCCTGCCTTGCGCACTGTGTCTGCCGGGAGAGGCTCCGGCTCACCGCGACACTGTACAGGACTAAGCGATTTCTGACAATGAGATGAAATACCGTAGTCATTTAATGTCAAAGCAGAAAAAATGCAGCAGTCACAGTCGAACCAATTTTAAATTATCTGTTGCCAATATTGTTGTTTTGATTCTGAAATGTATTCGAGAAACGTAAATGCAAGAATATAAATTGTATTTTTTTAAAGTGCACTGGTGACAGACAGGAATTTTGCGGTACACTGCCTAGCTATGCTGCTACTTCTCAAAGAATAAAACACATGGAGTGGAAAAATTACTGAGAAATTACCGAGAACATGCACTCTGAGCCATGGGTATGTTGCTACTGATTAGAATGTTTGTTGAAAATACACGCTCTTGAGTGAAATCACCCACGTAATTAGTCAATCATGACCCCCCTGTGTTTGTTTACTTATAATGGATTTCAGCTATGCTTTACCAAGCACATTTTTACTGTGAATAATTACTGTACAAATAATGAGGAATGCGGTGCGGTGGCGCAGAGGGTAGCGATGCTGCCTCAGCAGTAAGAAGAACTCGGGTTCGGTTACCGGCTCGGGTGCCTTTCTGTGTGGAGTTTACGTGCTTTCGCCGTGTCCGCGTGGGTTTTCTCCGGGTACTCTGGTTTCCTCTCACCGTCAAAAGACACGCTGCCCAGGTTAATTTACCTGCTGAATAAATTTCCCTAAGAAGTGCCCTGCCTTGCTCCCTGTGCCTGCCGGGATAGGCTCCGACCCCCCGCGACCCTGTATAGGATTTACCACGTATTGATAATGATGATATAGAGATTCTGAAATCAGTTCTTTGCAGATCTGGAGCTACCATTTTTATTACTAGTGAAATAGACGCGAAATAAATTACACTTTTGCTGTTCTTGGCTTCTAGCTTTACTTGATAAATTCCACATGCAGCAGTACATGATTTATGGTTTATAACAGTCATGCACACATGCATGTGTGTGTATATAAGGCACTGCAAAAATGTTAAGAATGGGGATGCTTTCCTGGGCTTATTTTTTTACGCATCTAATAAAGACAAACATTTATCATTTAATCTACAAACCGTCGGGTTAATTTCGAGTATTGAGCATATCTTAGGGCCAACACGGTGCGTTGGGGAGAAGGATGGCATGCGCTGATTGGCCATCTTGATCTCACCAGTGGCATTGTTGGAATCAGGTGCCGATGTTGCATGCCATTGGTGTGCTTGATCTATAATTACAATACAGTGTGGTAGAGTATTTACACAACTATAGAGCATTTCTAGCACTCATACTCTTTTGCTAATCGAAATTCCACGTTAGTGGAAAAAGTAAAAACAAACGAGTTACACCACGCACAATAGCTTCCTGGATAAACAGGATAAAGCGTGCCTTCAATAAGGTGAACTGTGCTCGAAGTAAGGAATTGTGCTCGAGGCTGAGAATACATTCCTGTATGTGAAAATGTCAGATATGTGTATTGAAAATGACATTCACACTACACTAGTACTGCACTAAAATGAGTTTGGATGGTCAATTGAACGGGGCAAATATGTAACGGTTCCCATGTGTGACATTGTACTGGATATCACACGTGGCATCGAGAGTGTGCTGAACATTGTCCTGAAGCCAGACCCAGCCTGGTCTATGTCCAGGGTTTTTTTTTTTTTGCGAACTGTAGTTACAGTACATACAAACTTACAGTCTGCGTTTTGTCTCCATTTGTTGGTGTGAACAATGTCATGTGCGCTCTAAATTCCACATCACTCTGTGGCAGTAGAATAAGGCGAGTACACAATGCTTTATGCACGCGTGCGCACCATGCACGTCAATAGCAAGGGCTTTGTTGGTAAGCCAGCACTTTTGCAATAATAATGACAAGCTTCGGCTAATGACGATTGCTTCCAAAAGCTGTTCTTTCTGTATAACAGCGTCGGTTGCGCCTCCTCTCTCCGTCGCGACGTTTCGCCTCCCACGTTAGAGGCATCCTCAGGCACAAGAGCAGCTCTCGGAAGCAATCATCATGCATCGAGCCGTGAAAACCTACATCATCAGTACATTGATGATTTTACATTGTGGAATGTGTTTTTTTGCGATATTCACTCATTACCTTATATTGAGGGGTGGCACGGTGGCCCAGTGGTTAGCGCTGTCGCCTTACAGCAAGAAGGTCCCGGGTTCGAATCTCTCGGCTCGGGTGCCTTTCTGTGTGGAGTTTGCATGCTCTCCCCGTGTCCGCGTGGGTTTTCGCTGGGCACTCCGGTTTCCTCCCACAGTCCAAAAGCATGCTGCTGCATAGGTTAATTGGCTCGCAGGCTAAATTGCCCCGCAGTGCCCGGTGATGGACTGGCGTCCCATCGTCGGTATATCCTTTCCTTGCGCCCTGTGTCTGCCGGGATAGGCTCCGGCTCACCGTGACCCTGTATAGGACTAAGCGGTTTCAGACAATGAGATGAGATGAGACTTTATATTGATACGAAAGCCACATAAAATGTGCACTATGTGAAATGCAGCATTTTTAATAATGTTAAAAACACTCACGGACATGAATTGTGATCACTCATAAATAGCGTATAACGTTTGGCTCAATGTGTGTTTTGATTTTGAGAGGTGGCGTGTAGTTTGTCATGAATTTTGCCTTCATTTCGGCCATTTGCCACTGCGGTTTTAATGAAAAACATTTGATAGCCATGTGCTATGAATAAAACAACAGCCATATATACAGGAAGACTTTGCCTTTAAAGCACCTGCTTATTTATAAATTAGGAATTGAGCTGTGGTGTTTTTTTTGACCTAACGTGCCAACATTTGTCAAAGGAAACCGTTCCCATGCCGTTCAGTAACATTGAAGGCTTGCATGGGTGCTCAGCCGTAAACACACAGTAATTAGTTATACTGTAATTATATATTCGTGCCGTTAGTGTTTCAAGTTATAGACGAGCGATAACTTAATAAAATGCACGCTACACATAGCAAATAGAGTTTGGATGATGAGCCGATGTTGACGTCAGTCAATTAATTGGATAAAAATTGTAATCACGTTTTGTTGTGGTGAATTACGTGAGCCTCTTCATTCCGGCGGCGACTGAAAGCAGGAATCCCCGTACAAGCCACGGTTAGCACGACAGGATTGGAGACTATTTTGTACAACTGCCCGGTTCGTCGAGTAATGAAACTGATGATAATTGTTTTCTCTCGTATGAGACAATGCTTCATGCCAAAGTCAAACCCTGCTCGCCACAGGCAGATGGCTCTTGAAGTGGGTTTATGTAGTTTTGCTATTCTGCGTTAAAGGAGCACAGACTACAGTGCTTTATTCTACGGCTCACAGTTTGCGTGGCATGGCCACAACCACACTTCCGTGGCTTGTTTCTTGAATTTTCAGTTCATGATTGAAATGTGTGCATCAGCCTCCAGGTGTTACTTAAGGAATTGAAGAGCCGGCTCTGATCGTAAACCTAAATTATAGCTATGAACTTGAAGACACAAACTGTGATTGAAAATTATTGCATGTAAGATTTTTGATCGGTTAATAGATGTGTAAAATGTGTACTCTACATATGGTACATGAATCTGGAAGCAGTCCTGTTCACCGTAGTCATAGTGTCGTGCAGTATTAAGTGCTGATAGCTGGTGTGATTCCTGCAGCCTGTGTTCTGTGCGTAACACAAGCTGCGACTGACGTGTTCAGAAGTTGGTGGCATGTCAGACTGGCGGATGTTATGCAAAGCTTTGTCGGATTGACATCAGGATTCCACACCGCTTTGTGAAGGGCAAAGCCAGTGGGTAAATTCAAATCCATGCGCTGGCTTGGATCAGGAAATGCGATGTGAGTTTTTTTGTTGTACTGGCTTCAAATAGCACAGCCTTGATGTCATGTGTCCTTACGAAGCAAACAAGCGGTTCTGAATTAACTTTCAGGCCCATGACATGTATGGTCTAATTAGTTTCACAGCAGACTGCTGCTGTGTGAGCAATATGCCCTAACATTTTTTAAAAGTTGTTTATGCTGATGACAAGTTTCATAAAAATAAATTCTCTGCATTGAAATCATCATAGACTTTGACGTTATCATTATCAACCAAAGCCATCGCGATGTTATAGACAGCAAACCTAGCAAGCCATCTCTTTCCATTACCCGTACAGGATTGGAATTCTAAACGCTTGGGAATCTCTTCGCGTAAACACATACACCATACTGACTCGCTTTTACATCGTAAGTAACCCTCAACCAGTACGTATGAAACAAATTATGTGGCGATGCTGCGTTGGCAGCCGCACAAAAGCTCAATCAAGAAACAAACTTAACTCATTTGTCAATAGCACTGCTTTATTCGAAAACAAATCTATAATCGTGGCGATTTCTCTTTTATGGCAAATTAACAGAGAGGCAAGAGAGAGAGTTAATACGGGTTAGACGCTGCACTTAACACCAAGGGATCTGATGAGAATTGCATATTAAATATATATTCTATGTATACATATAGGGTAATTTTAGTTTGAGGATGTGTAGTAATCTATTTATTTACAAACAGTGAGAATTATGCCCAGAATATGTTTTATCAGGATAACGTATCTCATATCTGTTATGACAAAATGGGAGCCGGTAAGCGTCACAAACATGAAGTGTTTACAAAAACATTCTATGGTGTAGCCACAAGTGCTTTTGGAGGCTAGATTTACTTCGGGTCACAATGTGAACATCCTAAAGTCAAACCGGGTCAGCCACCGCTGCTGTGTATGAGGTGGTTGCTGCCGTTATTGTTACTCTGAGTGAGGGAGAGGAGGAATAACTTGACCACCTGTATTTAAAAAAATACGCAAATCGCTCAGACGTTGTGCCGCATGCTGTAAGACATTCCGTGGTGTTTGTTGCTCCACGTGCTTGGAGTTTCTTTAAAGAATCGTTCTTCTCCGAGTGAAAGGTCACACACGTCGTGCCGAACGTCATACGACGCAACCAACAGAGTAAGATACGAAAAGGTGGCTTTGTGTCTCCCATCACCCATGGTGCTGTGCGATTGAGTTCCTGCAGCTGAATCGTGCAGAACTTACTATTTACCAATGCACTCTTCCGGGTTAGAGCACCTATAATCAGACTTCTCTCATGAAAGAAATTACATTCTTGGGAATGCGTCTGCTAGAAAATGCTTTTGCTCCCAAACACTTGCTAGAAATTACGAAAGTGTGATGGTAAATTCAAACTATTTTACTAGCGTTATCTAAACTATTTCAGATAAGATAAATATTCTTCTTATACTTCTAGTACAGAAATATAATTTAAGTATCCAAGTATGTAATACTTGTGAAGTGGCATAATTTGTCATTGGTGAAGGGTTTAAATAATATAAAGTCATGCGTTCCCAATTGCAATAGCAGTACTCATGTATATAGCAAATCTTACACCAATCTAGTTGTCCAGTGGCACTAACAAAATATAAGAATCAGCAATAACATAACGTGCCTGCAGACATTGGTTATAATCTTGTTTTCCTCCCAAAAATAGATAATCAATATGAGGTTGTAACTTGGGCGGCGCGGTGGCCCAGTGGTTAGCGCTGACGCCTCACAGCAAGAAGGTCCCGGGTTCGAGTCTCTCGGCTCCGGTGCCTTTCTGTGTGGNNGAGATGAGATGAGGTTGTAACTTTTCAAACTTTAATCATAATGCAAGTCCTTCAATGTGCATTCCTCCACAAAATCACGTGTGCACGTCGTTGTACTTTGTCAGAATGGGCGTTTAGTTAAATAGTTATTTTACTCTTTCTGGTATCACATTTTATAGCACAGTCCCAAAGATCCAAAACGTCAAGCCACCAGGAACAAAATACACCACTGAGCTTATCATAAATGAATTAACGTTTCATGACTTGCGTAAGATTATAAGAAGATTGGCGAAAATAGACTCAGGGAGGGAATTCCAAGGCTGAGTGGAGGCGTTTGACCTGTAGTACTGTAGTTGAACAGAGTATAGGTTGTGTTGGGCCGACGAAGGTAGCTTATCATGTGAAACACGTTCATAGGAAGAGCCGTTTAATATATAGAATGTTCGCATTTCCCACCAGAAAGTCTTCCTCACCATTAATGTGCAGCAGAAATGTAACGCTGTTTGAACTTTCTGGTACCGTACAATGTACATATCTGCCCTCATAATTTGTCACAAGGCATATTTTATATGTATACATGTTGAAACAAATAACTGCTTTATCAATCACTACAAACATGACGACGCGTTGTAAATCGTGCTCAATTTTTGTTACTCAAACATCTTTATTTTGCAGTACTGTATTTTACTCACAAGCAATACAACCAAGGGATGTAAATAAACCCAAGGGGGATTACAATTTGTT
>JAZEWT010000012.1:19010609-19048671 GCA_036362905.1 Mordacia mordax
GGATAGCAACTAAATTCTGTCAAATTTTTGTTTTCAAATACTGTATGACAAACGTTTTTGTAGTTCTGCTGGCATGAGTAGTGATAGTTTTATAATATTCTTAAATCTAAGGTTTGTTCGTTTACTTTATGGAGCGTCTGATTATACGTAACTCTAACATTGTCGTTGTGGAGAATCCGTGGCAGTGCTTAGCGCACTGCTCTATAAACCCCAAGATCTGGGTTTGATTTTCGGCCATGATTAACATCAGTAGCGAGTCATTAATTAACTGATCCTGACCCCCCCACCTCTTATTTTATCAACCTACCCCGACCAGCGTGATGAAGTATGGTCAGACAACCCCTAATGACCTGGACGTTGGATTGACAAACGGCTGTAAAAAAACATCCCTACCGTTGACATTGTTGTGTTGAAACAGTTCCGTGAGGTGAGTCGCAAGGTTAATTGAGAATGGGAAGGAATCCCATCGGTAGAACGTGCACATGTCTGTGTGGTCTGCAGCAGCTCAACACACCCTCGTCTGTGTGGGAGTCCGTGTAGGTTTTTTCCACAGCTATCTTCGTGAGCTACGTGTCTTTCGCTGACCCTCATTTGGCTGGATCGTTTGGTCAGCCACAAACTGCTGTTTGGCAGTTTTGTTGGTTTATTAGATTAACGTGTGGCCCAGGGAACCTGAACGGTTCACTTGGCTAGGTAAGGTTTACTGACTTGGCGTACTGGCAAACTGACTGAGCAGACGGATGGTGGCTGATCGAGATACTGTATTATTTATTGCTGATTGCTTAATCGTTGCATGAGTGGCTGGTTAGTCACCAATTTGGCTGTCGTTCTGGCAGATGAATCGTGTGGCTGTGCTTAAGCGTTAACTCTATGTTTATAACAGTGGACTAGGAAAGCTAGTCTTTTTATTTGGAGATTCCAGACTTTTACTGCCTGGGTCAAGCTTTCCTCTTGGGAGTGCCTGTGTTTTCTGGAAGGCAAAGACATTCCATGTGATTCAGAAAGACTGATACAGGTATTACCATTGGCTGCTGGTTGTTTTTTTTCCATTTCATTCAGTTCATTGTCAGTACCCGCTTAATCCAATACAGGGTCGAAGAGGGCCTTGGCCTATCCCGGCAGAAGACGTCGTAAGGCTGGGCTATCCCCCGGATGTGATGCTAGTACATCGCAATATTTTGTACAAAATTAACAGCTTAAATACAAACGAGTATTTTTGTGTGTGTAAATTTTACCATATGTCATGTGTTTCACCATTAAATGTAACAGAGGGCTTAGGATATTAGGGTGTAATGTATTTTTACTAGCACCAGTGATTTTTTTTTAGGTTATTAAACTCAAGAACGTTTGTCATTCAGAAGAGAGCACTGTATTGCATGAAGCCACGAACGAGAAAATATGTTCATAAATGTGCATTTCGCAACGTAATTGAAGGAAATTCTCATAAAAATACGACATGACATCTGCCAGTCATTGCACCATGCATCACACTGCAGACATGGTGCTGCTTTAATTACATTGCAAAATTTTGGATACCCAATGCCTTGTTAGCACAACAGTATGTTGTGTTTGTGTTCTACATGAAGTAATACGTAACCTTCCACTATTAACAAATCCAAGCGTTTCTCATACTTTGAACAAAATAATTTCCATCAGCCATTGTCTATCCACAGCTGGATGAAGGTCTCCTCATTATCTTGCTATCCCCCCCGCAACCCTTGTAATTAAATCCTTCTCATTCCTGCATATAAACCGATCTCATCTCGTTGCATCTTTGGGCAAGCTCCCTGATTTTTTTCAATGGTCGATATGAAATCCTGATTTGTATATGTAGCGTGATCCTAATGCTTCTGTTTTTGTTCATGACAACTGATTTAACGGCTTTTATTAAGGGATTTATCCGTAGTGGAAATCGAAGCGCGCTTTTCCCCATGCTTATCGATACACTTTTCTGGTTTTATGCTATCCAAATGTTGTGCCCATGTTTCTACAACTTTCTGTATGTCAGGCATAGCTGTCAATATCTGCTGTTCGAAAAGTTTATTGTCAAGGCACATTGGTAAGCTCATTTTAATGTCCTTAAGTGAATCTTTTTGAGATGTATTTCATCCCGCTTTTCACCTTTATTTGATCATTTAGATCCGGGCTCTCCATCAGTCACAGACATGCCCAACACAGCGAGATGGAATGCAATCAATCAATGCAACTCTAAACCTCGCCCTAGAACTCAAAGGTGTTGGCTTCGCACTCTCACACAGACTTAACGTATTGAGCCAACGAGCTGCCTATAATCCTCCACCAAAATAGCCTTGCCTGCATAAGTACGTTATGAGAAGGCAGGTTACATAAGCTTGATCGTATAATGTATTGCTCTCTGTACAGTGAGTGTAAAAAGACGCAGTACTTTCATATGTATATGTATTCTAACAGTACAGGAAAGTATGTACCACTGATAAAAGAGAATATCGTGCATTTCACGGACTCCCAGCTGGTTGTGATGTTTCCTGTGGATAGTGGGACATTCTGAGGTTCCAGTGACAGCTTGTGGGCAAGACAATATGAACATGTCAGCTTGAAAGCTTTGTCATTAATATAAGCTTTGCCTCGGATGAATGAACTCTTATTTTAGCACACATCTCAGGCCAAGTTTCTAATTAAATACCTTTCTTTATGATGTACGCATTGATTACTTTAAAGCGTCTACAAAGGAGCTGATGGGCAAACCAAATGAGCTGAATTACAAATAGCCTGGCTGTGCATTGTGCGCATTATATATGCGTTCGCTTCATTTCAAAGTTTGGCTGCGGGGCGTTAACATTTGCATCACATTGTTGTGAAAACAAAACTCAGCTGGTTGAATTATTAATCCGTGCCATAGCCGGGGAAGCCCATCTGTCCAGGTCTGTCTGGATCTTGAAACAATAGAGGTCACTGTGTAACTTTGTCAGCGGTGGTGGTCTCGTCACCTGCTTGAGTGTTGAGATGTTCTCGAGTAGAGCGCCCCATGTGCTCGCCCCTCTCAACTCGTTGAAGCAGCTGGGTTTTAAACGCGACGTGTTAATTGGGTTTTACCACATGGGGGGGGGGGGGTTGTTTGAAGGGGCTCTGTGAAGGTTAAATGCAGGGAGTGGTGGCGCAGTGGTTAGCGATTCCCGCTCAGGGTCAACACCGGTGAAGATTTTCTGAAACGGTCCTGGGCCGCCTCTAGGTCGACTCAACCTCAAGTGAGTACCTATGTAGTGTGCGAACATTGTCACTCGGGAGACAAAGGCGGTCGAGCGTTGTGCTGGTCACCCACCGCATGTGCCGTGTCGACCCTTCTTCGGTGCTCGCTCACGGCACTTTATCCTACGTACGGTCTGTTAACGCTATGCGGGGGATCATTATCTTCGAAGGTAATATGCAGGTTAATAATTGAAGTAAGGTACAGCCTTGGGGATGAGCATTTCGAAGAATTTGATTAATTTCACGTGAAAGGAATTCACAAGATTATATCGATCATGCCACTAATGCGAGCTATATTTAGAGGTCGACAGATCGTGAGAGCCAAGATCATCCTTTAAAATATCGCGTCAGAATTGTGATATGGAATTAAGTAAGAGGGCGGCGCGGTGGCGCAGTGGTTAGCGCTGACGCCTCACAGCAAGAAGGTCCCGGGTTCGAGTCTCTCGGCTCCGGTGCCTTTCTGTGTGGAGTTTGCATGCTCTCCCCGTGTCCGCGTGGGTTTTCGCCGGGTACTCCGGTTTCCTCCCACAGTCCAAAAGCATGCTCCTGGATAGGTTGATTGGCTCGCAGACTAAAATTGTCCCGCAATGCCCGGCGATGGACCGGCGTCCCGTCGTCGGGTGTATTCCTGCCTTACGCCCTATGTTTCCGGGATAGGCTCCGGCTTCACCGTGACCCTATATAGGATTAAGCGGTTTCAGATAATGAGATGAGATGAGAATTAAGTAGGTTTAATTCGGGCTCTTGTCCATGCTTAAGTAGGTGAGAGGTCAGAATTTGATCTTTTCTGACTTTATTGGTCCATCAGCATATGGATTTAAACAATAAAATTACGATATATCGATTATACTGTGATCCTGCCTACCGTGGTGCACTGACCAGCCTATTGGCCTTGCAATCGTGGGCAAGCTTATTATATCCTCCCCCTCGTGTTTACAGTGCAGTATGAATTGGGCACACACAGTCTGTCATCAGGTCGGATGCGGCGGGCCAAAGTGTGGGCACTTCCACCTGTTTCCAAATTCCTGGCCAGTGTTGCAGAGTAGAACAAATAACTCAATAAGGGGCTCTTTTGGGTTTATTCTATTGGAGGAGACCCTTCTGCCACCAGTAGGTAGGTTGAGCATGTAATTGCACCACAGTACCTTGACGTTTTAATGTTTCACTTGAAATCAACGAATATTTTTGCGTGTTCTCTGATGGCTGCAGTGGAAACAAAACAGTTTCAAAAGTATTGTTGGATGTTGATTCACTTGTCGGCATCATTTCTCCTTTTAAGTATGTAAAATGGTTGCTGGCTTGGCTGAAAAGGTAAACATTGGAGACTTGATTCAAAGCATCCATTCATGATGCTATGGGAAAATGTGAGAAATGCTTGAAACCCGAATTCCAGTAGCTATTCCTAGCCAAGAAACGTGTCCGATACTATGATTGGGAATTCTTTTTTACATGAAATAACTATGAATCCGGTTTCTGGAGACATTTCCAATACTAAATAAAAACTATGCATGCATTAAAACAACCCGCACAATGGTTAATTTCAGCCACCACTCTTCTATGCAGCTGCAGGAATGATATTGATCACGCCATATCCATCTCACCTTATTTTTTCTAATGAAACTTATTTTGTCCTCATAAAACTTATTTTTCCCCCCATAAAAGTATATGAAGCAATCATGTATGGTTAGATAAAGCATACCTTATGCTCGATTGGTAGTGCCTTATACAGAGATTTGTTACTCCAAGCCAGCCGAGCAGGTTTATGGAAAATTTCAAATTAGAAAGCAAGCACTCAACACACACAATTTTACAAGAAGATAAGAATCAAGTAAGAAATTATATAGCAAATTCACCAGCTGTATAAATAGTGCACTATTTTTTGTTTACATGGTTCTTAGATATTGGAACTTGTCAAATACTACTGTTGAACAGAAAGACTCACTGTTAAAAACACGATTTTTATTATCATCACGTGGGTATTGTGTATTTTCCACAGGCATCCATTGACTGAAAATTTGAGTTGCCCCTTTGAATTATATTGCAAGACAAGGGCAGCCTATAACCCCCCCCTCTCCCTCCGCGTGGTTTGTTGTGCCGAGTCTGGATAGAGTTCACAAGGTCAGAGTGCTCAAGTTGAAATCGCATAACACAAGGCAAAACACAAGAGATGATCTTTACCTGTAACGAAGTGCATGGAGCGGATCGATTGCTTGAGCATTAAAGTGCCCTAACTCACGTCATCCCAGGCTCCTGTTAGCCCTTTAGTCACTAGATTAGCAGTTGTGTATTGTGCTGCACATTTTCCTAATGTACAAGCACAAGCCTATAGGAATTCTTGTGTTATTGATTTGACAAGACAGCATCAGTGAGGGGACCTAGTTGTGTCACCCATATATGTTATTGCTCAATCGTTAATTAAACGGAATATATTACAATGGAAACTGACTTCAAGCACACCCCTGAAGAGCCAGGTGTTTTTATATTCAAAGTATGCTTTTATCAGACGTTAACCTATACATTACCCCCCATCAGTCAAAAATAAAGATGCGCTGCCTGTCATAGAATTTGTTTATGAACGGGCCTGCTTATATACAGCCTCAAATACAAACAAAAGTTATTCTTGGCGTATAATAACATTACAATTTGTAACACGCCGTGAAAATTGCATGCCTGGTCCATGGACGAGACACGGATTTGGAGGCTTGAGGTGGCTGCGGGGTAGAGAGGGGGGGAGTCGTCAAGGCGGTCAGCGAGCGTCAGTACATACAGACACTGCTTCCTGTATTTTATGTTGTTATCAGGCAATCACTGAGGGTTTGTTGTTGTTGTTGTGGGAGGAAACAGAAGAACCCGCAGGGAATACACGTAGAACAGAGGGAGAACACACAAACGCCACACCGGCGCCCTAAGCGGGGATGGGACTGCCTCGGGCAGGACATTTTATTTTGCGAGGCGCACTGCACAGGACACCCTGTTGTAAAGAGAATGCAGAAACATTTCTCAGCCTAGATTATAATGTATTGAGGCATCATGACAGATGTCAGACCACAAAAGGTCACATGCTCCATACCTGGTCATGGCATCCTCCACTGGTTTTTTGGTTGGAGATCATTTATCTTGATCTGGATCTTCCCTGTAGACCTTATGCGAGTGAGCTTTAACTTTTCATTTGCCGAGCTGGCCCAAAAGAAAAAGATGGATTACTGAACTATATTTTGGCATCACGGGCGAGCAAGCCAGTGCCTCGTTAATTATGAAAATAAAAAAAAACACATTTCATGTTTTGAAAGCATTTTTAACAACCAGAGTCAAAGTTTATTGCACACTGGCATATAGACATACATTTCAAAACGATAGCCGCATTTATTCATATGAAACATCATGACCATCAGATATTGGCATTCCACTGCTGGATGAGGGCTACCCCACTGTTGAATAATGCTGCTACCATCCATCTCATTCCTACACGTGAGCTGATTACATCACTGTACCTGCGATGGTCATCCTCTTGTATGGGTTTTTACAAACCCAAACCGAAAAATGTCACTTTAATTAAAAAACACAAATGAAAAATCTATACTGGTTATTAGTTTGAATAAGTCTTCATTTCTTACCAGTGCAGTTTTGATCATGTCCATCCGTTTTGACGCTTTTGAACACGTATTTGCAAAAAAAATCATGAACAGCATTAGTAATCTCATGTTCATCATTGCAAATGTAATATGTATGGTGTTTAAAAAAATGCCAGTTAAATCTTAAAATATATATAAGCAAACTGAACATTTCTAACCAAATTGAAGTGCAACAGCAGAGTTGTAAACAGAACAAAGACTCAACACAACCGTGCAAAATTTATGCACATGGCTCTGACAATTCAGCTCTTACAACAAACATTGTCCACACGTAGAAAGCCTATTGTTTTGTTTTCGGTCAAGTCAATACATCGAAATGTCATGTTTTGTGCAGCTTTTTATTAATATTTTATCTGCGGCAGTCAACTGCAAAACAATTTTTTAGTACTTTTGGTGTTTAAAATATAGAGCATCACATGTAAATGAAATCATTACCATACGTGAAATATTCAGATGTATGTTAGTAATTTTCTTTTTACTGATTACTGCGATTCATAATATTAACATTTGTTTAAATACACAGGTGTTTAAAGACGTAAATAGACTTTTTCTGCACACTTGGTAATTGTGTAGTGAACGGGGCATGATTGGTCCTAATTTGCTATTTTTTTAAAAATTCAGAGATTTCTGCTGTATGAGATAATATCAGATGACAAAATATGGCAGTAACCTTGAACAGCTATGTATTAGAAGAGCAGTGAGCTCTTATAAATAATTTGTTCTTTGGGGATGTACTTCGTGACATGCAGTGAAGAGTAAACGTGCAATGTGGTAGCAACTGTATAATAATACAATTTGTAATGCGCGGAAATTCCACGCCTGGTCATGGCCGAGACATGGATACGGAGGTGCGAGGAAACCACAGAGAAGCAGGGAGAAGGCAACCATACAATAAGTCGGTGCCAACATTTGCCAGACACTGCGTCCTATACATTGTGATGATATGAGGCAATTAATTCATCGATGAAATTCATTATTGGGTCGGGTCATGTAGAAAACGATAAAATAGTGTCGTTTAACCCTCCACCACCTGACACGGCCAATCAGTAAGGGTGCCTGATGATGCTGAATGTAATTATCAGCGAAACGTCGATTGTATATTTTTTGTAACATTGTGGGGTCGCTTTTCAACACACCGGTGTGCTGAGCTAGTAAAGGAATTGGCACGTTTTCTGTTCACGTGACCACCTCTTACTGATTGGCCGTGTCGGGTGGTGGAGGGTTAAACGACACTATTTTATCAATTTCTACGTGACCTGACCCAAAAATGAATTTCATCGATAATATTGGTCACGAAAGCCTTTGAATTACAATTAGTTCAATTTGTTTTTTTTTCTGGGAAGAATGGGAGGAAGCCCATGCAGAACAGGCAAAACACACAAACTCGACACGGAAAGGCACCCGAGGCAGAAATATAACTGCCCGGGGCAGAATTTCGTGATGTGCAGATATCTCGCAGAAAGCAAATCCACGTGGCAGACGATTGAAAAATTATGATGCGGTGGAAGCAATGGTACAGTCTGCTTGTGGCCTAATCCAAACACTTCTGTTGCCACTAGGAATCTTGTGGACACCTAAGATAGGTATATGTGAGTAGAGGGTGATTTTATGAAGAAATATCTTGTCATCTTGCTGCCAATAGTTACTGCAATATGACTTTAGTCTCTTCTTAAAGCACAGTACAGTACTCATAATTTAAGGCTTCAAGAATCAAGTATAATAGCGATTACTGCACTATGCAAAGGGCTGTTTCGTTTACATGTAGTTGTATACATTGTCAAACTTTCCATATGAGGGGAACCATATACAGATACTGGTTAAATTAGAATCTCTTATCTACGTTTATTTTTTAAACCAAAAAATCATGCAATGAATCAGTGTTTTCACGGAAAAAGGACCCAAACGTACCTCTACATGGTAAAATATATTTTTATTAGTGATTTTTCGCGTTTAGTATTCTACAGTTTACTAAAAGCCGGTCACTAAATTGATGATAGCCACTTTAAATATTTTTTATTGTGGATAACATTAATACAGTTTACAGTTACTGGGGTGTACAGGCTTTGCAAGACTCAACAAGAGGCAATGCCTAACGTTCAGAGACAAATAAGACTATGTTTTGCAGACCATGATATCATTATCAACTTTAAGTATAACGTTAATACTGTACTAATTGAGTTAACAAGTCGATAAAGAGGTCAGTCACTTTTTTATTAAGCTGAAAGGAAGTTGTTAAGTGGGCAGGGGTAAGCAAGTTATAACATCTCAGGGCAGCGGGGGCAAGTTAGTGAGGACATTTAATCTGGGCAGCACGTTTGGGGACTGTGGGAGGAAAACAGAGTACTCGGCAAAAGCCCACTTGGACACAGAAAACGTGCAAAAACCCCACACAAAAATGTACCTAAGATTTGCAAAGTTGGGCTCAGGATAACTTAGGCGTAAACAAACGTTGCATTGTACGTGTTTATGAAACAAACACCCATATATATTGCATGTCCACAAAAAGGAAAACACCGCTGTGTGTGTATCTTGGACACAACTACTTCATATGGAGAGGGATTAAAATGATGAGCTGTAGAGAGGATTCGCGGAGGGTGGCTACAAATGTGGCTTTGCAGAAGACTGATGGGGCTGTGAAAGTGCTGAGTTGTCAGTTTATAAACACAGGCGTCAGCCCATCTCTCTTATGCACAGATGATGGTTCATGGTCAGTTGGCTTGCTGAGCCTCTCCTGAAGAGTATTCATTGCCCTTTGTACTCTGCATAATTATTAGTGTAATGCACACGCGTGCCATTACGAATTAATGCATTATACATACATAACACATGTTTATGTATAGACGTGTCTTCACTGTACTGTATATATGTTATATTTATAAATATTCATCTGTCAGTGTTTTAAGCACAATATACTCGACACACAAAGTAAATTAAAATATTCGTGAAGCACTGTAGTGACAGCATTTTAAATAGTGTAGTAATTTATCTGGTTAAAGAAATTTGATTTCAGTTATCAAAGTAAAAATACTGCTTTGCTTTTTTTTTTATGCAGCCAGACAGTTGGCTGGAAGTTATGAAGTCAAAAATTACATTCTAAGTTTGCGCTGTGGGTACAAGGGGTGCTTTTAAAAAAATCGCACATCGGCATCTTGACTCTGTCAACACGCTCAACGGAAGAGTGTTTCACCCTAGTACGAACGTTTCAATAACACTCCTTTTCATTGCTTGCGGCAAGCGCAATTGGCAAGACAAGCACAAACTAAAGGGAATGCAGAAGCGCCATGAACTCGTTTTCATTTTGCATCTACTACCTGGGCCCATTCCATGTCCCATCTGCTATAATAGTCTCACTAGAAGGATCCTTTTTTTTCTCTTCTTTCTGCAGTGGTGGAGAGGAAATGTCTTGAGCAGTTCTTGTGATTTTATGGTGTGATCTGACAGGGATGTTGATGTCTTTGCCTTGTAAAGCATTGAGATGACCAGCATCGATTGCGGGCTGATTGTCACACGACAGGCCCTTTTACTGCAAAATATCTCACATTGCCTATGTTTTAGGACGCTGTCAACAAATATTTAATTCACAACACCCAGGAATTCTGTGGTGGTATATGATTTAGCACACTGGACTTGCAATCCATAGCTCAACGGTTCCACTCAGTCTCCCAGTGCGGGATATAAAACAATGAGTAAGTTTCTTCAAATTTCTTGCCTCTCCCACACCCAGCAGTTTGAACGTACATAGCACACGCATAACTTATTTGTTGGGTCCGATCGCTCAAGTGCAATGTCAATGTGTGTGGTACTATCTCCACCACTTTCCTTTAACCCCAGACAAATATACAAATTATTAAATTAACATGCTGGCTTATTTCATTCGTGCTTCAGAACACCGGTACAGCGTTGCGCTGGTAATCACATCAGGCACAATCAGCCGATCGATCACCAGATTTTTAAGTCGTGGTCTGCTAATTATCCCGTCCGCATATTCCCTACCAGCCAACAACAACCATCATGTGCAAGGCGAGGGCCTCTCCACGCCATATCCAGGCAATATTATTAATTTCATCTGTGAAAAAAAATCATTTCAGTGGAGGAACTGAAATAACATTGCAACACGTGGGTTTACCGCCACTCAACCCAACTATAATAATACCTTTGCAAATGTGCACCTGGTGCTGTAGATGTGTAACAGCAATCACTTGCTGTGTTAGGATACTTTACCACCTGCACGAATGCACGAGGATGAAGAAATTGGTTGACACTGTGCGAGCACAGGGAATTGTGTTAAGAGGAGCTGTGATCGCTTTAAGCAATGTGTTTTGCTGCAGGGCATTGTCCTGGAGAGGCTTCATGCATGGACAGATTTAATTGAGATGACAGGGCAACTGCATGTGCTGGGCGGTGATGCACAAATGTCACAACATTTTATCGTCAAACGTAAATCTTATAAATTATGAGCATAGAAGATCGCCTTTTTAACTAAAAAAAATGCAGCAGTTAACTTTTAAGTCACCTCATATATGAATATTTGGCGGTACAGCATATAACTGATAATGTTTAATGCCATGAGCAATTCGTTTTTACGTTTTTTGCATTTATTTTTTAAGTTCGCTGAGATAAAAATATTGCACATTAATGCATTTTTATTTTGAGAGGTTACTTGAGGTGCATTTAGCCTCTTACAAAACAATGTTTTATGAAACAGCACTTTATTGCAATTTGAGTACTGTGTAGCATATGCAAGGTGATATCATTAAAAGATAAACATTCGCAATGAATGTCATGGGGCTTTGTAATTTATGTCTTTAAACAAACTATCTATTTTACTGTTACCACTGCACCAACCATTGAGCCACCGCTCTCCACCAAAATGCGAATTGTTTCTGCAGGTTCAAAAACGAAGAGCAAACAAATAAGCGTACTGAAACAGATTGTCACGGCTCAATGCATGACATTTGCTTTCCGAAGCTGTTCCTTCGGGCTTGACGTGTCGAGCGCTCCCCCCTCTTATGCGATGTTTTGCGTTAGGAGAGATGCGTTCTGAGACGCCTGAGGATGCCTCCAGTGTGGGAGGCGACACATGAAAAAGGGAGAAGAGGAGAGCGCTCAGTGACGTGGCTTGCCAATCATTTGTCTTTTTACACATGACATTTATGTACATAAGAGAGTTGAAATAAAAACGCTTTTAACGAGTCACCCACAACGCAAAGAAACACCTCATGAAATTAAAACAAAATTCGTGCGCTATCACTGTCGTGTAACAGAATAATGACATAAATGTTTGAATCTTGTCCAATGCAAGTTTTCATTATTGCTTAGAACAAAGGATTTAACACAGTGTGGGGCATACATCTGCCAACAATTAGGCATCTAGCAATTGGCCTCTATTGCAGTGTTGTTATATAAGAAACAATGAAGGTGTGGGTGTAAGCTTCATGAGTTATTCTGGAAGAAAGGCCCTATTTATGGTAGGAAGCAGAGAAAGTAACGTCAATGAAGTCATTGTTAATGAAACTACAAATGGTGTTAAGACTAAAATAACAGCATTGTACTGTGATTAAATGTAAACAATTCATCTTCCATTTCCCCAGTCTGCTAATTTACATATTTGACCTTTTTGCCAAGATCACAACATGTTCCACATTGCCACAGCAATTCGGGCTGAACTCGCCATGGGAAACACTGAAGCTAAAAACGCATTGGCTGAACATTTTTGGTGTGAACATCAAGCTAGATTTGCAACAGCCGAGTGTATTTTTGTTTTGTTTAATGGACAGCAATTTGTGTAAGTTAAGTGGCACAACAAACCACTCCTTGTTCATATTATCTTTGGAGCCAGCAAACGAGGCAGTGAATGAGATTGGCCAGAGAAAGTGACATAAATTGGTAGGAAAAACGAAGAACTCTACTACCAACTTTTATGGATGCCATTGATCTAAATAAATCACTGCCAATTAGCACTGTTTAATATTTAAGAAAGCGACTCGCCGAGCAGGATTTTGTGACCTAAAATATGTTGAATGATTTTAAGAGGCGTTTACTCCGTGGCACCTTAAATTATGAAGTTTTCAATTGCAGATTTTGTTTGGGAAAATTAATTTGCGTCATTTCATGTAGAACTCCTCGATTTTAACACGAAGCAAGTCAAAAATAATAGTGGCAAGATGACCAGAGTGATTATAATGGCAGAGCACGGGGCCTACACATCAGACAAATGGATTCGAATCCAGGCATCTGCCAAAAATGAAACTTGATTCGCAAATGTAGCAGTTGATAATCTCAGCCCAGTTGCAAATGACTGCATAAAGAAATCACTTAACATTAAATTCGATATTTCACTCAATTTGGTTTATGCCCACTGTTGCACTTAATTGTTTTAGTTCGATCAGTATGTGGCAATAAGTGCCGTGTGCCTCGATTGTCGTAACTTCAGAAATAGCTCTGTTAGCTTTTCTTCCACAGCCATTCTCATTGCAGTGTCATGGTTGCAGCATAGCTATCTGCCTCGTTCTCAATGGACATGTCTCCGTCTCCGCGATTCCCATAACATAAACTAAATATGATTTGGGAAAAAATAAGGGGAAAAGTGCATTAAAATATAATGATGGCATATAATGTATACTACAGTATTGAATGTTTTCAAATAAAAACATTATTTCACCATAATCGGACAGCACATTTATAACAGGGGACTTTGTATATGTTGTTCTTTTACCCAAAACACATGTGATATACTTACTTGGAGACATATTATTGGAAAGTAATAATATACACAAGGATGGATCATCGTGAAAGAATGTTATTGCCATATATTCTTGACTTTACATAATATTTTGCAGGTAACAAAGTAGTTTAATGTACATGCCATAGAGCTGTTAATCTCACTCTTGCGTTGAATTACCCCACACTGTAGATAACACGCAGGTTTTTTTTACGTACAAGGAATACACATGTTTAAAACCTGATACTGTAGCATTGTAATGGACGATTATTGATTCAACTGTTTAAGCCATCTCCTTGTAGATCATTACGTGCATGTCCGTATATGTATTGTCCCACAGATGGAAAAGTTTCCTTTTTGGCACTAAGTAACAGTTGGATATTACTCGTACAATAAACTATTTATTGCATATCCATTTAAGCGTTCTCAGAGTGCAGTTATGAAGACCTTTGCAGCAGTGTGGCATTGCCAATCGATTTCGCTTTGTATGTATTTTTACGTTAAGCGTACGTCGCTACGACTGCCAACAAAGCTAATGCATTTGTGTCGTGTCATTATTGAGCCTAGTCGTTACTAATATATTTCGTATCGGGTGTGGTGCTGGGTGCCTGTCATCGAGCATGTTGGATGTCGCATTGTTGGACCATGCAGATTATCTTACATGTCATCATTAACAATACCTACTTAATCCTCTACAGGGTCGTGGGGGGCCAGAGCCTATCCCCACAGACAGAGGGCGTAAGGCGGGGCTACACCCAGGATGTAACGCCAGTACATCGCAGTGCACTGGGGGTAATTTACTCAACAGGCCAATTAAGCTAGGCAGCGACATATCTTTGGACGGAGGGAGTAAACCAGAGTACTCTGCGAAAACCCATGCAGGCATGGGGAGAATACACTAACGCCACACAGAAAGACACCCGAGCCGAGAATTGAACCGTGACCGTCTTGCTGTGAGGCGACAGTCCTTCTTACTGCGTTACGCGTCTGTCTCAACTTACACTCTATTGATGAGGACTTTGAAAAAGCAGTATGGCAAGTGGATTGGTTGTTTTTGTGAATGTGTTTCCCGATCGCGCTGTATCGCCCTCGAATGTTTTTTTGGGAGCTGTACCGTGCTGTGTTGGGCACGATGTTACATGCTGAAATGTATTTAGGATTTGGAGAAGCACGTCACACGTGTGCAGCATTGTGCTTCTGTAGAATTTTGCCAGGGAATACGACTGAGCAAATAGCATGGCCCATAAAAGCCATGTGTCTTTCTAAAACAAAATCGTTAACAATGTGCGAGCTCCTCCATGTGAACTCGGGTTATAGCTCGTACTGCTCGGCGTAATGTATGATGTTTAGCTCTCAAGTCATTTGAGCCTCTTCAGGGATTTAATTCAAGAAGCTGTGAGCACGTCGATTGCAAACGTCAGACATCACTCTGAACAGCGCGCTGTATAACCTGCGTAGGTTATTGGCAAGAGGGTGCTCGTTTGTTAGGGTGGTCATCATTTTACGTGAGTTTTTCTCAAGTGTCCTAAGATTTTACTTCTCACATGTGCCACTAAAAAATCCATGACTCATGAACACTGCTTTTAAATAAAAACATAGTGTGGAGGGGTGATGTTTTGGGCAATGGAACCTTACTCAGCAGACGAACAAATATTCATGAATGTACTGGCCTAACATCTGTAGCAGAATAATCATGCGCGGACCTAGCCGTGATTCAATTCCAAAGCTGTCTTTTTTTTAAACGTTGCGGTGAATGTAGCGCCTCTAGTGGCTGCAGAGGTCATGTGAACCAATTACAATACTCTACATGCAGCGTGCATTAAGAATGAGAAAAATCGATGCTCACGCTTCGCACAGCGCATGTATCAAGAGGGAAATCAATGCATTACAGTGTTACATGCCTGCCAAGCAAAGCTGTCCTGAACAGTCTTGACATTGACCCTGTCAATAGAGGCTTTCCTTGGTAAATACAGTAGCAATCCATTAAATTACCTCTTACCAATGGTGCTATATTTACGTCTATCAAATGTACAGTTAGCCTCCAAGCGAGCCCTCTCTGTGTTTGTAGGGATTATGGGCCGAGTATAATCGTTCTTATTTTTTGCAAGACGTCACGAAAGCAGCAAACCATAGCCGCTTATTGTTAAGCACGTCATGGGATCGCCACATGCAAGAGCGGTGATGATACTGCAGGCATAATGCTTCTTCTCAGTGATAGTGTGGCTCCTCTGATACTGTCCCGGTGTCATGTTATCTGCAGGCCGATGTGCACAGTTGCTTCATGGAAAATTAAAGACAAGCCACAGTGTGAGATTGCAGGGCCATGAAAGCGCTCTATACATACAGTTATTATTTTTATTATGATGGACACTACTATAGTAAACCTCTGGCCTGCACTCCTTCAACCGAGGAGGAATAGCAAAACTACACGAACTCTTTTTCCTGAAGTCCTGGCATGGCTATTCGACCCCAAAACTGGGATTCTGCTCCTGAACATGTGCTGTCATAACTGTGCATATCTGTAAAAAATGTAATATACACCAATACAGCATACCTATGCCTAGAGCACCCAAAATGCACCTAGTCTCATGTCTCAGAAGCTAAGCTGTGTATTTAGCCTAGATATTGCTTTAAAGGGTCATTTCAGAGTACATCCTGTTTTATAGTCTGCACGGCGATGCTAGGAGCAGAGGGTAGTACAGCAAGATGTATTGTAACACTGTGCTTCTATACTCCCATATCTATGCTATTCACCTTCGTGCCACGTAAAATGTTGTTAATCTAGTAGTGGAATGACAACAAACTCTACATGTACAAGCACACAATTACAGAGTGTAGTTCATTTCAAGATCAGTTACCTTACCTGCGTATGAAGAAAGGCCTTAATGAGTTTGCTTGTCTGAGCATCATGGCACGTGTCGACCAATTCAAATTGCGATTGTCCCGTGTCTTTTATCCCGATAAAATGTGATAACTGTCTCGCTTCATTGCAACGTGAAGTACGTGTTGAAATGCAACAGTGTCGGGTGCACATCGTCTTCTAATACTCGTTGATACCTGCGGAAAGCACGCCATAATTACGAGAGAGGGGCAGGTGAAGTACGTGTGAATTTGCAACGTGCTCGGTCGAGGAGGGAAATGCCGCTTGCTTCCTAGATCTCGGCTGCCTGCGGAGCACTTTGAGAGGGGGGGGGGGCGCGTGTGGTGACTCGGGCGTTCGGTTAAATGTCTCACGGCAGCGGTGCTCGTGGGGATGACAAAGGACACCGCTGAAGTCTTTGATTGCAGCCCAGGGAAAGAGGCAACACAGGCCATCGGTGAACTTATTGAGATCTCTATGTCTAATGAGGCTTTTCACACTACAAGCAGATTACCAGAATGCAACATCTTCACCGATTGGAAACCACAGTATTGATGGTGACATAAGACCCCTAAAATAAATGCACAAAAATGTCACAACATAGAAGCATGCTTCCCACGGATATTAACAATATTACTGTATATCTGAAATACACTGTCATATATAATATTGCGTTATTTAAAATATACAGTATGTAAAATACATAACCCCTTTGTCAGGCATCTCCACAACATGTCACAGGTAGTGTCGCGTAATCACATTTCAGAGCAATAAGACACATTCAACTGCTGCCCACCAAGGCTATTGAACAGCAGCACCAAAGCAGCAAACTTATTTGTAACCAATGACAATATTTGAATGCTTGTGAATGGAGACACTAATTCATACTATTTGTTGCCATTCCAATTACGTGTTTACTTATTTCGGATATTAAATACAAACCCACCGTGTGAAAAAAGGGATTATACAACTACATTCGTTGTTTATTAATATAGCAGAAAACTACCCAGTGAGCTTGCAAACTGAGCATGTGGGATTGCTGCGACACAACAAATGTCTGAACGTCAGCCAGAGTCTGGCGCCCGCGTGTTTAATTGACGTTTTTGGAGCGTGTATCTCACAAGTGTTGTGGAATAATTGCAGCGCAGGGCCCGAGCAAGATCCCACACCAGATCACACACACACACCGGTGATTGCAGCTGGCTGCTTATTGACAGACATCCCATGTGTTTCGGGGTCAGTAGGCCAGCAAACCCCGTAGGTCTTACCCGTATTGTTGGAAGAACAATGAGCTTCCTGTATTCAATGAGTGCATAACGTTAGACAAATAAACGTCTCAAGGCTGATGAAGGTCAAATACTGCCGATCCCCCAATGCGGTTCTTATCCCGTTTCTTTTTAACCGCTTTCCAACCAAGGTCAAAAGAGTTGAAGCCTTAGCTCCGTCTGTGTGTTTGAAAGTGGGAGGTGCCATAATTCTCAGATATATGATCCAATATGAACGAAACTTTACAGTAAAGTTGTGTTTATATGATGAACGTATCTTTAAGAAAACCAGGACAAACAGTTGGTTAAAGTGTTGCGTGCCTCCTACTGAGTATAGCAGGAATCTGATCCACGATGTCACGTCGCGGTCTGAGGATAGGCGTTATGCTTCTTAGGCGCCAGGTGCAAACGCTACTATTATTATCACGAATGAAATAATTTAGACTAGGATAAACGCATGTTGGCCAGCATTGTTTGTTTTTTTTTAAGTTGTAGACTTAACTTAGTTTAATTAGAGCATCAGGGTTCTTTGTCAGGGAATTTGTAAGGTTCTCTGCAATTATTTTTGGTTGCCAATTTGAGCGGCTTTTCGATGCCGATCATCATGCATGGAGCCGTGAAAACCTACATCATTACAATCGATACATATTTTTGAAAGCTTCTTAAATAGCTATATTTCGTCTTGCCCATATTTCTTGGTCTTAAAGAACCCAGCCCTCATCCTAAAATACTCATCAAATAAAAATACTTTATTCGCTGAAAAAAGCCCATTAAACTCACAGGGATGAGAATGTTGTTAATATTCTGTGAACATGGTGCTGCCGTGCAGGAGATGCTAATCACATATCTTAAGGGTATGAATTATCTCTAATGGGGATTTCTGGAAAGTGATTATGTTCTTTTTGACCGTTGGAAAATGTATGTTTCACAAGGGCATACTATTTCAACAAATACTGGCAGTACAGTGGGAGGCTGAAATAATACACAATATATTCCAGCTTTGGATTGCAACCAATAAAACATGTACACAGTAATACACTAACATATACAAGTGCATTTAAACGCTAAACAAACGTTGTAAGATGCCCTCCATAAACATGCCCTTGGTTAGTGTTGTATGGTTCTGGCTGATCTATTCAGTCAAGTACTTTCCCATTTTTGTTGCCTTTTTATGAGGGAACCCACTGTGTCATTGATACTTCAGAGCCTATTTTCAAGAGACCAGGTTTGAGTAAATTGTAAATCACACGTGTGGTAATCCCAATAATGGTCAGGGAGGTTGAACAAAGCCCTTCCAATGCAATACCCTCTTAAACAAATCTTCCAATTTCCTACAGTAAGGGACCATTTAGTTCCTTCAACTCCGTTCTATAGCCTCAGGAGTGCTTACTTATTGTTTCTAATAAATAATTTGCTAAAACTCTGCTAAAAAGTAATTCGGCGTTGCTGTTCGGCGCTTGTCATACTCGCCCTGCTCATTTACAGCCTGCTTGCCACCCTACATTCGGTATCCATATTAAACGAAAACACAGAGCTCACTTTCACCTGTACCTGCAAATGCCGATGTTTTTTGTGTCGTTTTTGTTGCGGCTGTGTTCACGGCACCACGGATCTCGCTTGTAAAATTGCCAAGAAACTGGCCAAATGGATCATCCATATAACAGATTAAAATAAACTCAAACTCAGTTGCGTTAGCTGCTGAAGGTTTTTTTGCGTGTGTGCCATGTCACCATGCTGGTCAGTGTGAATTGGGCTCGGGGTTAGGGGAGTGGATGATGGTGGGTGGGGGAAATCCCACGGCGGATTCAGATATCAATCGTCACTTTTGGTCGTCGGGTCACGTCACCTGTTCATAAAAGCACGGTGCACGAACCGCTGCACCACCGCTCCCCCTCCAGCCTCCAGGTATTTCTAAACGGGGCATGTCGTGTCAAGTGTAGTTCTCATTTGTAGTATTTGAAAGGCCAGACAAATAACATTTTATGTACTTCTGTTTACGTTGAGTCTTATGTTTCACCCAAATGTGACTAATAATGATAAATACGCAAACCCAAATAAGCGATACAAATATTGCTGGCATCCTTGTATCAATAATAATAAAAATTGCATTTATAAAGCGCTTTTCATCCGAGGGTCACAAAGCGCTGCAGAGCTGCGGAGAGAACGGCACGTCAACAATAACGACACAAGAATGGAAGATCCGCAACAATGCCGTCTTTATGTGTGTCTATACTACAGATTGTATTATATACTGTATAGACTATGGATTGTATAGATTGTATAGTCTATAGACTATATAGATTATATATAAATAGCCTAGGCTATAGACTTTATATATGTACTATAGACTATATGTATAGACTATACCGTATTATATACTCTATAGCAATAGACTCTGTATAGACTATGTACTAAAGACTATATTATACGCTATAGACTGCACAGTCTCTTATTGTTCTGCTACGAGTTGAGTTTTTGCACATTATACCTGACTTGGATTCTATGATAGTCAGTGGTTCTTCACCTTTACCTCGTAATTTATTATGTTTTTAACGAATAAAAAAAATAAACTCAGCAATACTAGATGAGTACTGTGGATAGTAAAAAAAAAACTTTAAATATGGAAATTACATATCTCATTATTTTTTGTTATAGTTATAGATTGAAAGCACGCTGAACATTAATGTTCTTGTAATGTATGAAATACTCTATGTTTATGAACATTAGCTATTTGTTTCCTAGCTTCTTCCACTTTTAATAGTTCGTGTGAGTGCGCGCACATTCGTCTGCGAGCATTCAGGTGCCCGGTTTTCAGCAAAATGACAAATGGTCACAATCCACGCAGACCAGAAAATCATCTGCTGGATTTTCTCATACTTCACGTCGCTGCCAGACATAGCTGGCAGTGTGCCTGAACATTTGCCTCCCGGTTTAATTGCACTGTCACAGCGACACGCCGTGTGTTTTCTTCTTAGTCGTTTGCTGATCTGTTTATTTTTTGTCTGCCTGCCTGTGGACAGAGAGTGGGAAGCTAGGGCTGTGTGCGTCCGTGACTTTAGGTGTCAGCGCCCATGGGCTCATTCCCCAGATGAGTTTGAACTTAGGCACGGCTGACTATAATTGCTCGTTCTTGTTGACTTATTATGGTTAGTGTAAATAAAGTGTAAACCAAATATGTTTGCTGTTTAACATGTGTTTTCAGCTGCTGTAAACAGTTGTATAAGTTCTTGCCCACTGGATAGTCAACTACCCTGGCCATATTTGGGTGATGTGCACTGCGTTTGTGCGAGCGATGGATGGGTCCTGCTCACCACCGGAACCGCTTCGAGCAGCGTAACGACCAGAAAGAATTTGCTACGTAAACAACCAGAGTCTATAAAAACAGGGCAAACGTGCGGTTGCATATTTTGCAATGAATGTAAAAAAAGATGTGCATTTTGAAACTGCAGACTGGGCCACTCGGGAATTTGGAGAGGGTTTCCCAACAAATTCGTATCAAGTGGGATACAGATTGGGTTTTTTTCTCATCAGTATGACACGTTGGAAAACCGTCATTAGAGTTTGAGAAAAAGGCTTAAAAATGTTGCACAAACCTTATTTTTATGTCTTGTCACAATATACCAGCGGTGGCCAAACTTACTCAGCGAACCGCGAAACAAAATCTTTATAAAGGCTGAGCGCCTCAAGATGCACATGCCTGAGTGGGAGATAGTCATGTGCGTATTGGTGTTAGTTGACTGTGGTTTTTTGATATTTGAAACTCGCAGAAGGGTCCAAGTTTTTCCTGTTTGAGATAGACTTGTAACGTAAATAAATAAATATACATTTCTACTGCTGTGCTGTATTTGAATTGCCTGGAAGCTGCATGTGACTCGTGAGCCCTGGCTTGACCTCCCCTACTATAGGATACACCTATAGTAGGGAGCTGTGCAACATTATATTTACAAGACATTACAACACACGTAAAAACTGCAACATATCTGAAATTGTGCATACATTAAAGACCCCCCCCCTTACCATCCCTTTTAATGGCAGTCGTATACTATGTCTTCAGTGCACGCTGGAAAATCGCTGGTAGTCTCGCACGCAAGGGTGCATGCTTGCAGTAAGGGCCACCATTCATTTTGGATTAGCAGTACAATTGCGCGACTGTTAGGAACTTTTTTTGTACATTTTATATCAGTTGTGTCAGCTACAGGATTATCTCTGCATGCTCTTGCACTTTCGTACGGAGTACAGATGTATGTTCGACAAGTTGTTTGTACTCTTACTTAAATGTGTGTTTACTTATGGACGCCAATATCTGGGAATGGTATTAAACCTGTAAAGAATAACGCCAAAAAGATTGCGATTTCTCCCTGTTAACCCTATAATGCAGCCCTAACAATGTACACTGCTTCCATGATGACCGATATAAGGCATTGAGGCATATTTGCTCACAAAAGGTTGACGTTGATCGCTTAGCTTAATAAGTCGTTGCATGTCCTGTAAAGGTCACCCAAGAGCCTGTAGCATGTATGTCAAACATACATCATCATCATCATGTTAACTTTAATTCGAAGGCTTTCGTGACCAATGTTATCCATGAATTCCATTTTTTTGGTTAGGTTACGTAAAAATATGTTTATCATACCACAAATGTTTGTCGTATGACCTAACCCAAACAATGCAAGTCATCGACACATCGTGCTGTTTGTCTTGATTGAGTGCTCTATCCTTTGCTCGTCAGTGCAGTATTTAGACGTAAAGCTATAATAAACCATGAGCTTATTTATGAGATGACTTTTTTACGCGGATAGTGACAACACGTCGACGGAGCTGCTTGGTTTAGTCACAAGTGCTAAAACAAGTGACGCTCTTCTATAGTCTTCGTCATAATAAGGTATAGAAATATATGTTTAAATATATATAGGGCCAAGGTACTAGCTGTCTCGGTGGCATTTTTTTAAGCTAAAGGGTGACCCGTGATGTTTCAACAAAGCTTACTCATCTGCTTGTGACCTCTTCCGAGGCCCTGTGTTCTTTCCCCATGGCGAGTCACGTGCCGGGGTGTTTGCTGCTCAGGGGGTTTCTGAGGGAGGGTGGGAACGTCTGCAAATAACAATTATCTTTAGACATTATGTACCAAATTTAGCTACGAGTGTTTACCCGTATGAGTGCTACTCCTGCCAGCTATGTTACACTGCAAAAGGAAGCCCAGCAGCACACGTTTTCATTCTTAACGTTGGGCTAAATGTTTGTGTTTTTCACCGTGTTTACAGTCGGCCTAATGTTTGCGCCTGTTCAAAAAATACAAATGATAATTACAAGACTTATAGGTACTGTGTTTTCAGCAACACCGATGTATGACATTTCAACTACTGGCGTTCCACCTTAAATGTTTTTTTACCATTGATTAATTTAATGAACTATCTCATGAAATGTTCAGAGGTGTAATTTGTCTAAAAGTATAGGCTATTTTGATGAAACACTCGTAAAATTTTTGTACTGGTGTTCGATAAATGTTTATACTGTACAACTAGCCCAGTTTTGGCTGTATAGTGCTCGTACCAACCTATAAACTAAGTAACGATAATACGTCAATCCAAGAGAACTCATATGCCTAAATTCGATTCCCGGTCACGGCTTACATGAAGTGGTGAGTGATATCTAAATAGGCTCTGGGCCACCCCTTTACACCGCATCCCACAGACCCGCATAGTGACGTATGGTCCAACAACTCACATTACTAATGTGACAAGTAGAAGCCCGCATCCATCAGCAGACTGACAAAGGGCTATATGGCACATAATTAGTATTCTTGACTATTGTAAATGCAAAGCGAGCATGTGATATTGTAACAGTCGATCAAGCGCTGTGGTTCATTTCAGTCGTTCGTGTCCTTTGGTGGCATTCATCGTCACGTGTCTGGTGACTTGAACGGGCGTATATACGCAGGATAAAGTCAACAAAGATACACGGAATTATAAAGTATCCCATGAACTAAAGTTTCTGAACACATATTGGAACAAAATGAAACCTTTGTCTTGCGTTTCATGTCTAAAAATCAAGAGGATAAATCTATTTGTGCATTTACGTGTACAGACTTGTCAGTCCATTGCCCGAATTGAATCTTTCCACGCCAACCTGCGCTGACCCTTTGGTCACTGCAAGTTGCTGAAAGCGGGGTGGCATGGATGGGGCAGCAAAAAAGTATAGTGATGGATTATGCTCCCCTACCCACCGCCACCCACCACGTAGCCTCGTGATATAGTTATGCTGTGGAAATAAGTAATGCGCCTGTGCCACACGTTTCATTTAAATATCTTCAGCCTTTCTAAATTCATTAATAATGGGCTGCATGTGTTTCTGTTGCGATGGGGTGCTGGTGAGAGCAGCACCAGCGTGAGTTGCATTAATTGACTGTAGGAGCATTCCAAAAGGCTTCTTTCTACTCACTGGTAGGCACCAGCTCACAAAGATGATTTACAGGCATTTGGGAGAGGCCGTGTCCCTTGAAACGACAGATCAGGTATCGTATTAAGCAGTGACACATCTTTACATCCGATCTATAATACATGTTGATCTTCGTAGTTCAGTTTAAGTAAGCATATCTGTTGTGTTTCAACTGACCAATCAGAGATTTAGCGATGTATTAGTTAATACATATCGATGCTTATTTATACTGCGGGGCAGACAGGAGTAAGGGCATAAGCAGATTGAACGAACTTGCCCATCGATTCAACTGCCGCATCGGGAGGTCAACCCGACGACCCACTGGACTGTGAATTCATTGTCAACCATGAAAAAAGTATAAAGTCAAGTCATTTACCGCAAGATAGATACATTATTGTCTGAAAATGACTGGCTGCATAGAGAAGTCACATGTTAAACTGAATAATGAATGATTTACCAGCTTCTTGGCTTTCAGTGTGGGAAGTTCATCTTGTACTGTCCCCATACTGCCGCTCTTACAAACGTCGCTCTTGTGTACATAGCTGTTTATGGCTCACGACAGAACAAGAATGTTGTCGAGCTCTATAGTGGGAAATAATAATTTCGTGCGATTTAAAGCCATTTCCAGCAATGCTTGTTACAGCAATGTGCCCGATCTGCTACTGCCTATAATTTGAGATACAGTACAGCAATGTATTAAAACATTAATGAGTCCTGCACCAATTTATGAAAGAAATGTCACGCAGCGTCCACTAATTACCCCCTTAGCATGCTATCAATGCTGATACTCCACAAACAACGGAGTTTATTTTTGCAAACGCAGCATTTGAACTTGAAATGAAACACAAGGCAGGTATTCCGTGCTTGGCTGTGGGTGCATCGTTAAGCCAGCACATTATCTCCAGCCGGCGTCATCACTCTGAAATGACTGCAACAGATCAAATGGGCTTCCAGATTGGGGCTTTTGTGGCGCTGAAAAACAAAGAATTGGACATGTAATGATGAAAGTTTTCCATGCCCCGATGCATGATGATTGCTTCGAAAAGCTGCTCTTTCGGAATAGCCGCGTCGATCGCTGGCCCCCCTCTCCTTCGCGACGTTTCGCCTCGCACGTTACGAAGGAGAGGAGGGGGGGGACAGCGATCAACGCGGCTATCCCAAAAGAGCAGCTTTTCGAAGCAATCATCAAATAATTGCACAGTCATTGTTACACACATACATTGATGCGCACACGCAAACAAACGCGTGAGACTCGACTCTTGCTAACAACTCTACTCTTGCTTACAACTCTACTCTTGCTAACAACTCTGTGCTCGTATTAATGCGTAAGTTACCGGCACAGCAGACTCGTTGTTTAGCGCGGGTCGTGTGCCTTGTGTTGGCTGTCACCTGATTGATGGGTTCGCAAAAGCCCAGTTTCACACCGTCTGGGATTGGCGGCGTGGCGACGTGAAGGTGGCAGCGCAAAGCACGAAAAGTGACAAGTGGCGTTTATTTTTCAAGTCACTTTCCAGTAAATTAATGTAATCGTAGAAGTGTAATTAGAGCGGTTATCTGTTTAATCGTGTTATTTACGGCATTATCACTTTGCGTATAATGCTGTGTGCTGCATTCAATACGGTATATTATTTACGTGGAATATTCTCTTTTACATTGATAGGAATAATATAAGAGGTCTCATTCATGAACAACAGTGATGCTTTTTTATCACGATGCTAATATTGTATTACAGGCCTCTACTATGAATAGCTTTAAAATGATAATCCATATTTTTGTTTTAACAATCTTGCCTTTGCCGTAAATTGGTTGTGTATGAAATGAAAACAAAATAGTTACAAAGTATTGCTTTTGGATGGTGAACTTAAATATCACCTACCAAGGAGGAAATTGTTGAAATAGCTCTCTGTGCAGCATATTATGAATTCTTTTGGCTGAGTCTGTATGTGTTCCCAGACTTTATTACAATTTCCTTTGCAAGGATTAACATTTTGTAACACCCGCTGTTATTTTGAAATTAAAATTCTGTTCAACAGTGTTTATTCATGCTCCTTAGACTTAATTTATGTAACCTAACACCGTGAGTGTTTGAAACTTGCTTATTCTCATTATACTTTTGCTGCTGCAAAAAAAACCCAATGTCAATTATCCTACTGTGTATTTCAGAAGGATTTTGCAGAAAAGAGTATTTGATGTGCATTTTGGCATTCATCTCCAGTGGAAGCCCGATATTTTAAAGCAAGATTTGGGTAAAGTGCACCACTTTCTCCCGGCATGCAGGACACGGTGACCAGTACACAAGCTTCGCATTCTCAGTTAGATGCACGACCGTGTTGATGTCTTAACTGTACCATTATTTGTCTTCACTTCTACGTTGTGTTTCTGTTGTTTAAAAACATTCACTTCTGTTGGACTTGGTTTAAATTGCTATAGCAACATGTAAATAATAAATTCTTCAGTTCAGTATCAGTACCCGCTTAATGCTGTACAGGGCCGCCGGGGGCCAGAGCCTATCCCAGCAGACACAGGGTGGCAAGGTGGGTCTGTGCCCATGATGTGACGCCAGCACATCGCAGGGCACACTTTATTGGGGCAATTTTACTCAGCAGACCAATTAACCCAGACAGCAGCTTGTCTTTGGACGGTGGGAGGAAACTGGAGTACTCAGCAAAACCCACGCAAACACGGGAAGAACACGCAAACTCCACAAAGAGAGGCACCTAAGTCGGGAACCGAACCCGGGACCTTCTTGCTGTGAGGCAGCAGCGCTACTCACTGTGCCATTGCGCAACCCATAATAAACTGTACTGTTGTTAAATACAGTGCTATATGTACACACACATCAGGGCATAATGGATTCTGACAATACGTTAGTGGCAAAAATGCGTCACCGATATGTCCAGCTGCTGGCTGGTTTAACTTATTTCACTGCTGTCACTAAACCAGTGATTGTGATGTTAACAGTATAATTTCTACACAGGTTTAATAAGTTTGGTTTGAAAATTTACAAGCATTCTGCATTTTGTTACGTGCTGCTGGGCTACAAATCTGGCGACCCGAGTTGAATTCCTGCTCACGGTCAACACGACTGACGATTTTCTGACCTGGTCCTGGGCCTCCCCAAGGTCGACTACCTCAAATGAGTACCTAGTGCTGTGTGTAATTTACATCTCAGAAATATAGCCAGACTGCGCAACAGCCTGTCATCTGCTGATGCTGAGAAGCTAATACACATCTTAATCTCCTCACGAATCGATTACTACAATGCACTGCTCCCTGGCATCCCTGCCTATTTGATCAATCGTCTCCAACGTGTGCAGAATGCGGCTGCTAGAGTCCTCACTCGCACACCCATCCATGGTCACATATCCCCAGTACTGACGTCTCTCCAATGGCTACCGGTTAAATAAGGGATTGAATACAAGAGCCCCCTTCTCACCTACAAGGCTCTCACTGGTGCTACTCTAACATACATCTGTGACCTACTTCAGGCACCCTCCTTTACACGACAACTTCGATCCTCCAATACGGGCTTGCTGCATGTGTCCAGACCGTACCTCCATTCGATGGGTGACAGCCTTCTCGCACGCTGCTCCCAGATTTTGGAATGCCCTTTATTTGGACGTTCGATCATTTGAGTCCTTGAGCATCTTCAAAGCTTGTCTCAAGACTCACTTGTTCCGTAAGGCTTCCAAGCCCTCTGGCTAGGACTGTTGATGTGGCTTTCTGCCGACCTGCACCTGCTCGGGAACATTTATTCCTTGTTTGTTGAAGAATTATTTTTTTCTGCTTACTTTATGTTCTATAATTTATTGCTACTATTCGACTCTCAGTTGAACTCTCCTGATGTTGTTGACATGCCGTTTTCTCCACAACTCGGATTTGTAACAAAAACCCCAAAAAACATTATTGTTGCTGAATTTCCATTCTTATGTTGTTGTTGACATGCACTTTGTTACCCTCGGGTGAAAAGCACCCTATAAATGCAATTATTATTATTAAAAACAATTGTTGGAAATACAGTTGTGGACACAATTATAGCCGATGTGTATTTGGCCTTTGCATAATAGCATGATTTTTTACTGAATTAAATGCGTTTTCATTGCTGTTCAGAATCCTTGGCAGTGGGATAATCGCTGCTCCTCCCATCCACTTACACTCCTTAATTGTAATTTTATGGATAATGACCACAGAATAATAATTAAGTTTGAAAAAATCTAATTATGCAGGGTTCTATTTAAATAACTTAATTATTTCGGTACAACATGCCCTGGGAAGTTTTTATATCAGCCTCTGAGTCAGAGTGTACTGAGACTCAGCACTATGGTAATTGAAATATATTACGTCTGGTTAATGGTATGGATGTGGTCTGACTATAGAAACATTTCTAAAACCCTGCTTGTTCCTGTGGTTGCTCGACTATATTTATCAGGTACTCTAAAAATATCACAGAAAACGGATTAATGTAATGTAAATATAAAATCACCAATGTAAATAGCAATTTTACACGTCGAATACGTTGATCCTAACGCATTGTTTGTCATCTTTGGATATTGTACTGATTAATAATAGCGGTCCGACAATAATAAACAATATGGTGACAAATTTAGTTCTATTTCCGATGGGGTCCTTAATCTAAAGAGCACATGCTGGTCACTCGTGCACTTACGGGAACGAAGCCGGTGGCGCTGATTCAGGATCTAATTTAGTCCGCATGTGCAGCTGTCTTCGCCCATAACCTGATCGCACGGTAAACAAAACGGCATGCCTTCTGGCACGCGGCACAGGAAGCCGTGGATGCTGGACTTTCATTGAAACGCCCAGCAGCAATATCTCGGAATGCGAGCGAGCGGCAGGGATACATGGGTTCAGGCCGGTTGCTCAACTCACATGCTTGCTGTCGCCTGACAGGACCCTCTGATCCCGATATAATTTTTTTTATAAAACAAGGAGCGCCGCATGCCATGGGCGCGTGATCTGTACATGTCGGTGCATTCTCGGCGTGGGTGAGATAGCCGGCCGATGGTGGATTGGTACACATCCCTGAGCCGCACTGCTATGGAGGTGTGAGAGGCTTGAAATGAATTGCTGAGAGAATGTTGAGGTATGGGATGGATACTTCGGCTGCTTTTTTTCTGTATAGTGGCTGAATGGAAAGGTTACATCAATCAAAGCAATGCCTCGTCTCCACTGTACAACCGATCCACACGAGTGCCACATGCCAATCTGCTCCGGCATGGCTCAGGTGCAAGGTTGATTTTTAACTGCAGATGTGGAGCCGTTCTGCTGACGTCACGTATAAATGACGTTAGCACTCACACTTGGCATGTACTGACTGGTGTTATACACAATGAATGTGTCATTGTCCCACCTCTGGCTGTGTTTAGCCTAGAGCCAGATTTAGATGTCTTGTAAACCCAGCGTACCACAGTTAGAAACAAGCTTGTCTCAGCACTCACCAGGACCTTTAGGGTTCTGCACTAGCTTTTTCTCGGATTTCAGATTTAAAACTAAGTGTTGGAGAGCCAGGTTTGAGTCCTGCCAGTTTTTTGCTGATGGTGTATGTTATCAGGAGTTAAATTCTGGGTGATTGGGATCAAAGCACGATGCATCAACTACCTCAAGTCCACTGCATATACCGTGCGGCTACACACACAAAGGAACACATTGTGGCACATTTGGATCACACACCTCGATGTGCACGTATATTTACTTCTCAGAAAATGGACACATTTAATTCATAACATGTTGTGCATACTGCAGCGCACATGCCTGCAGGTGTGTGGCTTGAATGTGAACCCATGCCATGAACACATGACCAAATGGCAATTCCCAGGATCTGCTGATGTAGACGGTATGCTGTGCATTCATGTATATATTTTTTGTTTATGCTAACCAATGTTTCTTTACGTGTCCTATAGTGGACTAAATTCATTTGAACGTAAGGCCAACCATGTTTGACTACCTTCTGCAGAATTCCAGGTAGTTTTACTTAGAGATCGTTTATTAAAAAATGGTATCCATTTCGTAAGGGTCTCAGTGATGATTAAGCACACGTGAAAGAGTATTAGGGCAATATAACTGAGACTATCCAAATAATCCCATTGGAATAGCCACAGCTGGCCAGTTGGATGCTAAAGCTTAGGTCTGGATTTTACATGGCATGCCTGCCTATGGGTAAGTCCAATTCTTGGCACATTGCCCTCAGTCCACAGCCACGGTTTGTCCTTTGATATGCTCTTTTCATAACTGCGCTCGTTTTTCAGTTTTTGCTTTGTTATTCGTCATAAAATAGGAATTATAAATAAAGGTGTCATGTTAGGCAAAACAGCTGAAATATTGTATTTTCATGCAGAGAAAATGGATTTGATTGATACCAACTATCCTTAAACGGACTTTGCAGGACTTATAAGTTGAGTGAAATTATGCAAGTGCCATAATACGTTATAGACGAATAACGATCATAAAAACCTCCCGATGGTGTCAGGAAGGACCTCTGTTTGGTCATAAGATTTTGCTCTCGTACCCCGATCATTGGGGTGAAACTAACCAACTTGGATATTGGTTTTTTAAACCGGCCAATAACAACAACGTACTAAAATTACCATTCTATCAGCCATTTTATATTACGGAATTAAGCATCATGGCATTAATATTAATAGTTATATTTGAATTTGTACATTTCATATGCTATAGGATGTGCCTAGTTTTTAACTGTTGTATATATCTAGGATTTTGGAATTATAAAGGAAATGTATTTTCTCCCGGGTTTTATGCTGGGCACACGTCTACGAGCATGTGCCCTGCAGTGTGTACAACATGTAATGAATTAAATGTGTGCCATCGGTGTCATGTCAGGCGGTGAAGTGTCGATTCACACCCCTCGCAGGACTGGCACAAGTGGCCTTTGCTCCGCACAGGAGGCGGCAGCACTTTCCCACCCACTTTTCTACAGAGAGTAATGTTAGTTGCATGACAAACCCCTATTATTTATACTCGGAGATGAAATCTCATCCAAATTTAAGTGCAGACCCAATTATTTATTTTTAGTCTATTTCTGCCCAATGGTTGAGAACCTAGTTTAATCGCATGTGGCTGCCCATATTCAAGCCCAAGGTCTCTCAGCCATGCCAGCTCAGCTCTCTAACCTCTGAGACACACGGCCACCATTTCTAACATTTGTTATGAAATCCTGCTATAGGATTTATACTCAGGTAATATAACAGTTAATTTGTTTGATCAGCAGTTGTCAAATGAACGTATAATATTATGTTTCTCCTTCCAAAAGGCATTGGCATTGTTTACAATTTAAAATGTATAGAATGACCCTAATTATAATTATTAGCATTGTAGGCTATGAAGGTTGGATCGGAGGTGTCTGTTTACACGTATCCAATAAACATCATAGTCCAGAAATATTTATGTATCCAGTGGCTGGTGTTACCAGGAGAAATATGCCAAACTTACTCTTCTATTAATACAGCTGAAAGTTTAGATTCCGAGAGGAGCACCAAGTGATCACACGTATACACCACGTACATTAAAGCCCTCAATGCTAATGAGCACAGTGGGGGATGATTTGCTCGGCCATAAAGTACAGAGCAGTTTTACAGCCGAGACACTTGCAATGTTTATCCTTTCTGAAAGCAACTAATCGTGTGTCAAGGCATGTTGACAAAACGTGTTGATAGCTCTCATGGCCCATGCACACTAATTGCACTTTCTGGCCATTTTTTCGCCATGTCATTGAATGACATTTGTGCTGAACTAATGTAATATATATTTTTAAAATAGAAGGCACAGCATGACCTTGTGGCGACTGACTGGATTTCAAATTCGTTCCTTATTCCTAAGGTCACATATGTGAATAAACAAGCATAAATGTCAAGTTGATCGTCAGTTATGATCAATTCGCTGCTGTATTAAGGCCTCCCTAAGCTCTCCCTCGGTTCTGCGATGTAACGATCCTTCTGGCATATGCACACTGGCGTATTTAATGACTGTATCTCTACAGATGACAGTCTCTCGGGTGTATTTCCTCCATTGGCTCCCAACCTATCGTTAATCTTAACCACCGACCAATCAGCCCTTCTTGGGACTTGTTCTTCCCTAGCCCGCTTACTCTTCTTAACAAACCATGCATGTTTCCAGTGTAAATTCTCTATCCATTTTCCCCGTTCTACCTCTGTGTAATTCAAAGTATGCGCCTCCCCATACTTTTTAGTGCAATTTTCAGATTAAAAAAAAATCAAATCTCTTGGTCATTAGCTAAGTTTGAAATCAATGTCAGAGCGGGTAGTATGAACATTGTCGTAGCCTCTTTTTTAGGCCCATTGGTATTTTGTGGCAGATCATTAATATTCAGTTTTCCACAAGCAAACCCCACCTGCTCTTGTGTGTATCTTTATTTCCCCTCTAATCCTGATCTCCCTTCAATAACTGCCCCAGATGTACGCACACGCGGATGTGTTTTGTCAGTTGTGTCCCAACAGCAAAGACGTTTAGTTAGAGACGTCACGTTGAAGAGAAGTAAATAAGCTTGTGCAGCCATTACTCATTTTCGCCAGGTAGTGCTGCAATTGAAGCCGTGACAAGTTTGATTCCTGGTGAGATATCAAGCCGTTCGTTCATCTTTCTTAATCGTCTGGTAGGAACATAAGTAGCTGTCCTGCAGCTTAACTGGTCCCTTGCCATAGTGAGGTGGCATATTTGACCCCCTGCATGGGGGCTTCCATATTAGTGCTTCCTGCACCATGCTTGTTTGTGCAGACACATTGATTAGGGCACACGTGTCGGTGATGCTCTATGAACTCTTTTCTCGAAATCATTGTTGGTTCTCACATGCCAAAATATTATTCCACTGTAATGACGTAGGTTTTCACGGCCAACAATAGTGATTGCTTCGAAAAACTGCTGTCTCGAGACGGCCGCGTCGATCGCTCCCTCTCCATCCATTGCGAAGTTTCGCATCACACGTTAGACGGTTAGAGGCATCCACAGGCGCTGAGGAGCGATCGACGCGGCTGTCCCGAGACAGCAGCTTTTCGAAGCAATCATTATTCTTCCACTCACAAACCCCCCCCCTCTGGACAGTTTATTACTCAGCTGTGCTGTATTGTGGGTGGTCCGTGTGTATTCATGTGGCCCATGAATTTCATCCATGTAGCCTGTGCATGTCCTGTGTAGTCTGCAGGTATTCAGTGTGGCTTACACATGTTCCGTGTGTGTTTCATGTAGTTTGTTTATGTCCCAGGTTGTGTGTGTGTGTGTTGTGTATGATGGCGGTAGCTCAGCGGTTAGCACGTTTGGCTGCAAACCTGGCGACCCGAGTTTGTATCCCGCTCACAGCCAACACCAGCGACGATTTTCTAAACCGTTACCGGTCCTCCCTTAGGTCGACTCAACCTCAAATGAGTACCTGGTGCAGTGTGTAAACATTGCCACTCGGGAAAAAAAGGCGGCCGGGCGTGGTGCTGGTCACCCACCTCCTCCTGTGTCGTTTCAACCTTCATAGGTGCTCGCTAACGGCACTTGACCCTTACAGTCTGTTCAGGCTATATGGGGATCTTTGTATTTATCTTTGTTGTTCTGTTGGGTACGTGTGCATCTTCGGTGGCGCTGTGTGTTCAAGGTGGTCAGTGTATGTTGTGACCCTTGTGTGTCTCAAATGGTTGATGTGTACTCTTGCGTGATCCCTGAGTTCCCTGGTTGGCCTGTGCCACGTGTGGAGCCTTAGCTACGTGTGAATGCCCATAAACAAGGCCATGTGACAAATTAACCATCTCCATTTCATGCATCCACAGGACCACACTGCAATAAATTTATAATGGCTGTTGATTAACGACAATTCTGTTATGTCGGGGACATACCTGTAAGATATGTTTAAATGCAAAACAATAAAAAGTATAAATAGTGTGTCCCAGTGGATTGCACAAAAAAGAAATGAATTCTGCAGAGACCATAATTTGACGTAATGAAAATTCCACTTGAATATATTTTTTAATAAGCTTGATTGTGGTTTCCTTTTATTGTGTGAAGAGAGCACTTCACCTTCATTGACAGGAAATTCAAATTTTCATTCACGATGGTTAAACGAATTAAAATTCTAGCAGTACAATTATCTGTACAACAACACAATCTCTGCATTTTCTAATTACAGACTACTGGTCTTCAAGCCTTAAAGTAAGCCCTGTAAAGATAACAAAAAAGTCACACCATATGAAATGTCATGGTGTCTTAATGAAGGGCATATCCTGTGAATTTATAGCTGTCAATTACTCATATAAAAAGAACACCCTTCAGAGGTATCGCGCAGCTGCATGCATGGGTTCAGTTTTCACCATGTGAAACGCTAATTGTACGGATGGGGTTGAGTGTAAATGTACACTGCACGTGTGTGGGATAGGCTTGTGCGGCATGCGAGAGACACCTTCTTGAACGCGTGTGCATGGGTAAGGGAGACCATTAGGATCAAGTCACCGCACAGACCTTATTGGACCATAGGCATTTCCCGGAAGTCAATCTGTCTTGGTGCCAACTCCACAACTTCATTGTCCATATCGGGCCTACATTTTGAAGGCTGTTTATTTATTTTTTGGGGCTGACTCCACTTATTATGCAGTTGATGCTTTTCATCTAGGATTTTTTTCGTCATGCACAATGTTAGTCTTACTAATATCCGTGGATCTAATGTCTCATATGTTTTACTCCCAAACCCACTCAGCCTTCAGATGGACTTGAAGCTACTGTATGTGCAAACACCAGGGAGGATTTTGGTGGAAATAGATTGTATTAGCTAACATTCTGTAGAGAGTGATTATTGTGCTTATGGTTCAAATAAGGTTAAAAATGTGCAGATGTAACCACTTTCATATGCATGAGCACAATGTATTAGGGAGACCTCGAAACACATTTTGCTAAGAAGTACCTTTCCTGTTCTTAAATGGATCCAGAGGGCATTCATATGCATGCTAAAGGATAGACAGTTACAGCAAAGGTTTTGACCGTGTGGAATATTAAATGTTGGTGCAGTCATAATAAAATAATAGTATCGTTGAAAATTAAAATAATTTTATAATAATTATAACATTTACATTTCTAAAGCTTCTTTCACCGGAGGGCCATAAAGTGCTGTACAGAGCTGTGGAGAGAACGGGACGTCAGCAACGTCAGAATATATCAATTTAGTAAAATAATGACTCCAAACCAATGAAGGCCATCATGTAACAAATAAAATAATTGCTTAAAAAAAAAGGAAGGAAGAAGTCTTCCTGAGTAGACACAGGCCAACAGCGAGCCATCATCCAAGCACACAGCAGTGAGCAGCATCAACAATCCTAGCCAGACGTCTTCCAGGCCTTACGGAACAAGTGAGTCTTGAGATGGGATTTGAAGATGCCTAGGGACTGAGCTGACCGAATTTCCAATGTAAGGGCATTACAGCATCTGGGAGTAGTGCACAAGAAGGCTCCGTTACCCCATCGAATGGAGGTGCGATCTGGGCACATGCAGCAATCTGCCCGTATTGGAGGATCGAAGTTGTGTTGAGGAGGTGGAGGTCCCCATCGTAAGACTTTATCTTTTAGCTAGTGAAGTTTAGAAAACAACAGGAATATTATTGAAGGTGGAGGAAGGACAAGGATTTTGAAAAATGTATTTTGATAATAAAAAACAACAACATACCACCATGGTTAAAATAGAACATTTTAAATCGGTGCACATTATCTACCATGACACGTGAATCACAAACATGGACACCGGTCTAATGAAATGCAACACGAGTTGAAAAAGTCATGTGACAGCTGCATGCCTGAAATTCTACTGAGACCAAAAGAAGACCACAAGGATCAGAGAACAAACACAAATGAGAGACGTAAAGTTGGCTCGTTAAGGCAACGTAGGAAGCGAAATGTCACAAAGTACAGAACACTCGACACGGCTATTTTGAAAGAGCGACTCTTGAGCAATTCTGATATATTGCTCGTGGATGATGTAAGATGTTTATGCGAATGAGAAATTGATAGCCACAGGATATAAAACACACCCAAGAGCACAACTACCATTCAACACTAGGTCAACTATGGATTATGATGACAGCGATTGTGATCAACTTTTGTGAACTGTATAAACTTATATTGAGTAGTGTAATTATTTTCCCAAAAGTCAGTAGGTGGCCAATGCAGGTCCCACCTGCTTTTGTCATTCCTGCTTGTGACAAACATCACCAGGTGCTTGCATGGGGCTAAAGTGGCAGAGGAGCTTAATGCCAAGTGTGACCTCTCTACACATATAGGGTAACACATTTTGAGGCATTTTAGTTATTTAAAACATTAGCTTTTCAGGACATCACTCATAAGGACAGACACTGCCATTTTTTTTGCAGTGAATAAGAAATGTAGGCTTATCGTTTACCACAAAGATGGTTCTTATTGTGAGCTGGAATGTTGGAAGTTAAACTTTATTGAGTAGAAGACACTTGATGAGTTATTATTAAGTATTATAAATGAAGGGTGTTGAAATGTTATCACGATCTGGCCCTTGGATATTCTCCACGTCAAGCTAAACATGAGTAGTCTATAATTATACGCGTTCTTGAAGATATTCTCACTGAACAGTTTGGCATAATTTCAGTAACATTCGTGATGTGTATAGCGTGTGCACACGTTTTATCATCCTGCGCTGCTTGTGATGTATTTATAATTTCATGGTTACACGTTTGATTTATCAATAAACTAGCCCATACATGGCTTCCTCTTAAAGGAATACCCCATTAAATTCATGCCCTCACTTCAATTAGTTAAACATACGTCTTGAAAGGAATTCTGATAAGGCATTATATATGGTGACTAATCTTGCAGTCAAAATACTTTGACTGCAACCTACCTCAATACTTACTGTACTGGTGCACGTGCTATAGCAGTAGTAAACTAATTGCTATTTTATTGTCACGGTTTTAACGTTTAACGTTAAGAGTTAGTCACAAGAGCTGGCATATCCGTGTCTGGCGCTCCTCCGCTCGACTTCACGATGTGACTCCTCCCACCTTGAGGCATCACATAACGTGGCAGGCAAAACGTTATGAAGGAGAACCAAGGAACACTCGGCACCACTATCCTGAAATAACAGCTCGTTCGAGCAATTCTAATATATTGAGCTGTGAACGTCTAACTTAATGGGTTGTTTTAAAAGTTTTAATTGATAATAGTCATTTTTGAACAGGAGCCTTGGTTTTAAGAATGGAGCCATTACAGAAATAAAGTCGGATTCATGAGCGGATGCCACTCGTTTAGTCTTTATTACTTTGGAGAAAAATAATCGAAACATCAAGACAATCATGCTGGTAGCAGAGTGTTGCAAGCGTTTTGCTGCCATGTGAAGTAAAGCTTTCTGAGTTTATCGAATGTCTTTTGCTTGTAAAGGAACAATTAAGTGTTTTCTGCGGTTAACCATAGTGCTATTGGACTAACGTGATGCGGGATGTACTGCAAAATAAATCTGCGTTGACTTATTTTGTTGCCATAGGTAAGCGAATAATTGAAGGCAGCATAGCAAAGAAAATCACTCATTTAATGGCCCACAACTCTTTTAAATTACAGAGATTCTTAGACATTCACATAATTGCCCAAGGTCCAAGAGCCATGCTAGTATAGATTGATGAAACAATAGATAAGACAAGGCATGGAACTTATGCAGACTGTATTTGACGTTGACAGGCATTTGTTTTTTTAGCTGTTGTAGTGCGTCATTTGCTTCCCCCGAGTCAGAGCAGAGCAGACTGATGGCATAAGCCATTCAAATCGCCTGCCTCCACATCCGATGTGACGTTGAGTCAAGTGAGTGAGCCGCTGTGCTGTCGCATTGAGCCGCCATCTCACATCTTGATTGGTGACTTGCCTGCGCCCGATTTCCTTGGAGGTTTTCATTAGAC
>JAZEWT010000012.1:19048743-19061491 GCA_036362905.1 Mordacia mordax
GTTGCAGGTTGTGCGTTAAGAGTTTGGGTCGAGGCAGTCATTTTTGCCCAAAAAGGTAACGCGTGTAAAATGACGTCTGTTGGAAGTACAAAGCTAAATTTACCCCGAAAAGCGACTGAAGTTGGAGTAACGTATTGCTACGGTAGAATTAATCGTAACGCGATCACAGTTTAATTTCAGGCCACCTGTTGATGGGCAACTAGCATTAACCCATGTAAAAAATCGTCAAACAATGCTAATGACGGGCATGGTATGGGAAAATGTGCATCCAGCAATGGATTTACATTGGGGCAAAATACTACTTTGGTGGAAATATTAATGACATACTGATTTCCCAGACATGCGAGCCTCCAAGGGTATTTTTTCAAATAAATGTTGATATTTTTGTATGGAGATTGTGTCGTGCCATAGGATGGAGCCCATAGCAAAAATACTACTGAATTTGCTTCACGCTGGTTTGTGGTCCATTCTAAGCTTGTCATTTGTATTATTTTTAAATAGTTGTTTATTTTAATATACTCGATATTATTTCCTGGGCATCGTTGGCCATTAAAGATTCAATTCATTTGGACATTGCCCTGGTGTAATAGTTAGTACACTGCACTGGGAATCCAGGACTCATCAGGACTATCTCTTTTGTGGCAGTTCACATTTTTATATAATCGGGGTGAGTGTTCCTTGCCCTCCACCCCCACCTATTTACACCCAGCAGTATAAATGAGAATACAAATGGATACATAACACGTACAGTTTGGAAGAGTAGGCCAAACACCCTCTCAGAGAGGTTCTCAGTAGCTCCGTCTTGTGCACACCTTATTGCTAACAGTGGTGCAGGCAAGTGATTTCAGGAACTCGCCATGCCCTTGTATTTTTGTGTATTTCGTTAAGAACGCCAATGTCAACCACAGTAGCGCGTGAGTTTCTATGCATGTTGAACATTGTAATGGTAAATATGAAGATGAATGTGTGCATATTCTTTTGACTGACAATTTTCTTATGCTTTTTCGGTCCTGGTGTAAGTCTTAAATTGGCATGCACAACTCAGTGCAGCAACATGGTGTAAAAATTCTCAATGTGGTGATGAAAATGTATTAGTAATGGTTGTATAAACCTAACAACAGCATTAATAACACTTTATTTAATTAGTTTATTCATTTACATGACATGGATACGCCTCTGATTATTTTCTACAAAAATAAAATATAGCACTTTGAGAAGTCTATTTATTTATTTATTTTGCAGCAGCGTCTAAACGGTTACAAATTAGAAACATGTGCTCCATTATAGTCAAACTATGCTTGTAATGCAGAGCGCTCTGCACTTACTGTGATGTATAAGATGTAATTTAGTGTATGGGAGTTGGAAAAGCACTACTGTTTTTTGGAACTCTGGAGTATAAGTAAGGATTTATATGTTGTTGCTGCACTGCAGTCTCTTGAAAAAAAACAATTGTGATGTAATATTTCATCTGTAAGATTCTCTCCGGTAGTTGAAAAACAAAAGTTACATTGTGCTGTATTCTTGAAATGAGTTGTTGATCTGTCACATTACTGCATAATGTGGATGTTTTGTTATTGTTAAAAAACCCCCCCAACAATATTCATTTAGATTATCACGGTTCAATGCATGATGATTGCTTGCCAAAGCTGCTGTTCCTGTGGGATAACCATGTCAAGCAAAAGGGAGAGGAGGAGCGCTCGACACAGCTATCCTGAAAGAATAGCTTTGGTAAGCAGTCATCAAAACTGTAATAAATAAATATAACCTACAACGCATATCTGCTTATGTATTCATCCTAAATTACTCACTTCCAAACAGATGGAGTGATAGAGTAGCATTTAACACACTGTCCTATGTACTCTGCAACTTAACTTTGATTTCCCGTCACGGTTAATGTTGTTAACAAAGTCAGTGACCAACAGTGGTCAAGGTATGGGTAAACAGACCACACAACCCACATGATGATGAGGCCTTCATCCAGCAGTGGATTACCTGACGGCTGTAACATTGCTAGTTCATTCTGCCCGTGCCTTACCCATGCATGACAGCGCCACTATTTAGCATGCTGCTGGGGAAGGTAACATTATATAGATTGGTACTTCATAGTGTTGTCATTAAAGTTCATTGTCGTCATTTTCACGTCATTCAATTTAAGCGTTCTCACATTCATTTATAATAACGTACATTCCTGAGTCCTATAGCATTTCATTTTTGCTCTAATATGTATATTCTGAAGGGATTAACAATATAAGATGTTTTAATAAATGTAGTATTTTCATATTGTACAAAATTCAGTAGTCATCGTCATTTTAACATTAAATAGATAGTAGTAGTGTTTATGACATTTGCATTTTCGGGAAAATTTTGATGCATGTGTAAACATTAGCAATTGCACTGATTGCTTTGAAAAGCTGCTCTCTCGGGACAGCCGTGTCGATCGCTCCCTCTCCATCGCGACGTTTCACCTCACGTTAGAGGCATCCTCAGGTGCTGTGTGTGTGTGTGTTTCCTGCTGGGGTCAGCCAGGTGTTTTATCAACACAGTGGAATGATACATTATAACACTCCCACAGAGGTGTTATACTCATGTCGTAGGCATGTAGCACTCATTCGTGCGTCCATACATCAGAATCGTTTTGTTGTATAGACGTGGGTTAATCCATTCTTGAGTGACCATACTTTAGCATGTGGGACAGTGCGGCTTGGTGATGGAGAGCAAACGTGAACTGGTTCAGATGTCACTCATCACTTAGCCATCGCCAGCAATCAAACTCAGGTGGCCGGGTCCTTAGTGCAGTGCGGCAACCACTATTCTGCAGCTCCACAATAATGCAAAAGTGTTTAATTATAGACGTAGGAAATCAGGTACATGCTTCCAGCATAGGTAAGGTCACTTATTAATGGCACTTCAGCTTAGGAAGTGGGTGTGTTGAGACCGTGTTATATTTATCACCAACTGAGTGATGGTTGCCAGTGGAATATTGGCACGAGCTGGGTACATTCCTTCTTAATGCGATCGAGATGAGAGTGAAGCGAAACCCTGATGAGCGTTTCCAGTCCCCCGATGCCCTCCCCGCTACTCGACACGCCGTGAGCCCAAGTGCGCAGCCGCTGTTAAATACCTGCGCACGATAACTATAGACCCATGCTGTCCAAGGGTGCGCCAGGCTTTTAGCTCATCACATTCCACAGTCCTGGTCGAACTCTGCCTTCCGAATGACAATTCTCGTTTGTTTCAAAGAGGTGGCAAAGATTAAGAGAAAATTGGGGACCGGCAAAGTCACATTTTGTATCGTAATGTCAGTAGGTCTTTTGTGAGAGTTGCTGTATATTTGGGCTGCTTGTTAATAGTAGTCACTTGAGACAGAGAAGGGGCCCACTATCTTGGACAGTGATTTATGTGTTGGGTGGACAAGAAGTAGTGGAGATAACCTGACGTTACTTCATCGTGGACGATTCGTCGTTTCTCATCTCATTGTCAGAAACCGCTTAGTCCTGAACAGGATAACGGTGAGCCGGAGCTTATCCCGGCAGACACAGGGCGCAAGGCAGGGATATACCCACGATGGGACGCCAGTCCATCACCGTGCATTGCGGGCAAGTTAGTCTGCAAGCCAATTAACCTATGCAGCAGCATGTTTTTTGGACTGTGGGAGGAAACCGGAGTGCCCGGCGAAAACCCAGGTGGTCTTTTGAATGTTGTGAAAATGCACTGTTACGATCAGCCATGATCAAGCCAAAGTCGGCACAATTTTTCACGATTATGTGATGCAACAATCCATCCGTAACTTGCACACAAGCTGATTTCATTGCTCCATTTACTCAGTGGACATCCTCGCATATGCATTTTGTCCTTTTGAATAATACACGCTGTCCTTTGAATATCACATTTTGTCAGAAGGTTCTGTATTTTTAATGACAAAGTGTTGGTGGAATAGCCAGACATTTGTGCAATACTGGAGTGGTTTGCATTTTGCAGATTAATGACATACTTCTATGATTTGATAAATATATGCATGTGATACGTTGTTTTTATGAAACCAGACTTTGTTTAATGAATGAAATGTTATCCAGGGCTGTAAGTGCATGTGAGACAAAGTTAAAACTCTGGTGCAATGCATTCCAACCATGACTTTCACCCAAGTTTAATGATCTGTCTAATCAGTGTATTATGTCTGTGAGCAGTTTATCAGGCTATACTCCCCTTTGGATTGTAGAAATGTGGTTGAGTAACACGAGTGTGCTAATAATTGGAATATGTTAAGGGAAACAAACAACAGTGCGGTACAATACATATTTTACAGATCTCGCAGTCTGATAATTAATGTAAAAATTCATAAAATAAATAGTGGAATCTTGATCATTGTTCTTAAGACCTGCTATTTCTGGATAGCTATATCTCAGTCAGCTCCCATGTTACAAAGGCGAGGAAGAACACTCCACGTGGCTATCGCCAAAGAACAGCTGTTAAGAGTAATTCTCATACATCTCATCTCACTGTCAGAAACCACTTCGTCTTGTGCAGGGTCGTGGTGAGCCGGAGCCTATCCCGGCAGACACAGGGCGCAAGGCAGGGATATACCCACGATGGGACGCCAGTCCATCACCGGGCACTGCGGGCAATTTAGTCTGCAAGCCAATTTACCTATGCAGCAGCATGTTTTTTGGACTATGGGAGGAAACCGGAGTGCCCGGCGAAAACTCACGCGGACACGGGGAGAACATGCAAACTCCACACAGAAAGGCACCTGAGGCGAGATTCGAACCCGGCACCTTCTTGCTGTAATGCGACAGCACAACCCACTGGGCCACCGTGCTGCCCAATTCTCATACATCAAGCTGTGAAACCCTACGTCAATACAATAAAGTGCCCTGCTCTGTCACAGCCAATTTTGTAATGAAGACATCATTTCCTAGTGTCCTAAACTGTGAACATTTGTGAAAACTATCCGTTGCTTACAATTAATATTTTAATTTATTAAACTACAGCATGCTGTGTTAGTGTGATATTTCTGTTTAATATGGTGTCTGTATGAGCAGTGAATATAGGTGTCTTTTACTGCAGAGTCTGCATTCACCGCACTAGCGATCATGCGGTCGGCTTAAGTAATTCCCGAGTGTCGCGTCGGAAGATATCTTTACCCAGGGCTCTTCCAGTGTCCTGCCGACTAGCAGTTGCCTTTTCTGTCCAGTTTGTACTTCGGCTAATGGATCTCAGCCGCCACACTGTGATGTTTGTAATGAAAAAGGTGTCGCTCTGAAATTACTCGACCTACTTAACGCCACCGCTGGCCAAAGTGAACGTCACGTGTGGGAAATTTAGAAAGTATTTCTAGAGGGTGTTCAGCCTACTCTTCCACGTTAGGAAGACAATGTTGGACGAGGTGGGAACACCCGCACTTTACCCTATGACAAACGAAGTATTCCCATTTATACTGCTGCTGTGTGGACAGGTTGCAGGGCTTTTATAAATTACCCAATTGTTAGCATGCTGTGAACTAGCAATCCAGAGGTCACTGGTTCAATCTGATAGCCTTGTAGCGTAATCGATATACAATGGAGACAGTGTTTATACGTATATACACACTGAGGGAGAGCCTGGTTCGAATCCTCCATAAGCTCAAGTGTTATCTGTATAACATGGCTTTGTATCGATGTAATGATGTAGGTTTTCAAGTGTAACATTGCTTTGTCTCAATTCAGCTTTACTTCCCACTTATTGATTATTATTCTGAAACGTTAAAATTTTCAGATTTAAATGCCCACTTTTGCACTACATTACCTCCAAATCTCTTAAGCACTCTTCTCCCTTTATCGTGATATCAGAAAAACCGGTTACAGGCTTGAAACAAGATCGTCTGTAGGACGGGCACCTTGCCAGTTGAAATAATGATTCCAAACACTTAATAGCGTGGTATGCGTGTGCTTACAAACACATCTTTGTAGTTTTAAGTGACCGTAATTGTTATTGATGATACAAGTATAATATGGCTTGGAGCTGATGTGCCATCTCTCTTCAATCGCAGTGACACGGGTGCTGTGGTAGGGGAGACGATGGAGCACTCACTCGCCATGAGCTCTCAAGCTGGTAAGTATTACTGACGGCACTGCCAAAGCTACACCCGAGGACGCGTGCTGCGAGGCGACACATGTGAAACAGTCTGACATGCTTAATCACCAATCTCAGTTTTAATTCAGCAGTGCAAGACCTAAGGAAGGAAACCGTTATATATCTCCTCACGGTATCGGCTCAGGGTCATAGTTGTTTTGGTAGAAACATTGTTGCATGCCTTGCTAATGAAGGGCACTACCATATTAATTACGTTATTGCTGCCACATGCAGAGAAGTTCCCATGGAGTGTTTCTTTTATGAGCTGCCGTGCTGCTCTCCAGGGCAATTCAGTAGCTGCTGTCACTGCGCAAAAGATGCCCATGACTCATGGGTATTAGACTTGGCAGACTCTCAAACCACTTTATAACGCTCTCTGTTTTTTGCAAATCAGCAACAAAGTATGTTTTCAGTAAATTTAGTAGATCTTGTTTACGTGTTTGAATTTAGAAGTCAATAGCATACTAATAACGTGAATAAATCTCGTCAGCCTAAGCATGGCACATATTGTGAGTTATGTATTTTATATATCATTCAGATTTTTGGAATGAAATCCCAAGCCTCTACTAGACACCACTTTATGTTTGAGTGATTGCTTTAGCTATTCATGTACAAAACAAGCATGGTGAAATATATATATGCACTTGTATCGTCATCAACCTTGGTCAATCCACGGCTAGATGAAGGTTATCCCTTAGCTGCTGACGTCTTGTCACAACCACAGGATGTAATAGTCCACACAGCCGTCTACACAGGCTACTTCCCTCTTGTAGGTGGACAATCTCTCAGACGTGTTCCATCACTTAACTTCCACCACCGTTATTACTCTTGATCATCAGTCATCAATCTTTTAGTGACATTTTCTACCCATGAGCACTTAATTTTCATTGCAGCATCTGAAACTTAGTTTGTTCACGCACACATGGCTTCATAAAGAGCCTCGGTGCTGAATTGAGCTGGCTCGCACCTAGCCATTCCACCTCATTGTAAATGATTGACAACCATAACGTGTATTCGTGAGTTGTTTTGCCATTTGTCTAACGGATACAAGTCGCATATTTATATATTGTTGTCCAACAGTCCGAATTGTATATTTTTGTCGTGTATTTTTTGGTAATCAATATTAGTGCGATGTATAATGCATCATAAAATAGTATTTCACAAATTAAGTTTGGTGTGCTTCAATCTGATGTAGAAGTTATATTTTTCAATGTATTTGCTGCTCACTGTTTAGGGAAATGTATTTCCTTTAGTTTTTACATAAACAGTGAATTGCCTAACGTACAAAATGTGTCTAGACACTAAGCTTACGATAATGTCCGACTCACCTACCCTTCCACTAGAAACTAGTTAAATATTAAATCCTTGTTATGGTAATGCATGACCAGAGAGGCCTTTGCTCGAGTTTATGCTACAACATGTTGGGAAATGTTAAAATGCGATGTATGTGCTCCAATGTCATTTAACAAACTAACTGAATAAGTGAATAACCAAACAACAAGAGTATTAATGTAACCCAGATCGTTCTTTTACAATCCACAGAGTATCATGGGTTGGTTGTGTTACCTATCAGCAGTCAGATGTTATGTGTAGTGAGGAGCCCTTCAAATGCTCGTTGATAGTGGTGCAGGCCACAGATGCCAGGCTGTGATGCTGGGTTACCACTTAGATTTACAAAACATGCTTTGTTAAGCATCTGATGATAATAGAATGCATACAATTAAGAGAACTCAGTTTGTGGTCATTCTTGTGATAAGTACACATTTGTAAAATAAGACTTGCTTTTTTAAATTGAATTGCAATAATGGTTCTGTTGGATTAATATACTAGAATGAATAATTTTTATTTTTTTTAAAGTTACTGCGAGGTAAAGGCCTTCCTAGACCATGCCAGTCATGGGGCTTGTGTGTCCATACTTCACCACGTTGGTCAGTGTGGCTTGGTGAGAGGTTGTGGTTACAGGACCAATTCTGATATGACTCGCCACTGATATTAGTTTGGTGTGGAAATCAAACTCAGGTTGATGGGTTTGAAGACAAGCGCGCCAACCAATATCACCACTGAAATATTATACTTGTTTATGAGCTTTATAAGAGTTGAACAATGCACATTTGTAGTATCCGCTCATTTTGTTAATTACGTAAAATGAATGTGAACTGTATAGAGCATTTATAATTCCTACTTACATATTAAAATGCTAACTTTTCTCATTAATTCTTGCTGGGTGCATGCCCTTCACTGGCATACTCATGATGGTCATGTTCGTTGTTATGTGTTATTGAGCAATGGTTTCTGCATGGCCAATGAATGAATGAAGAGTAAGTTGGCCTTTGAAGTCTGTTTGCATTGACTCTAAGCTGCATTTAGAAGAGACTTGGTGATCAATTAAGAAAAGCCTCAGCAGGTCATTAATATCTCCAACATGAATGCATTGGGTATTTCTCAAAATATCTTTGTACTTCTACGAAAATGTCAAATTGTGTGTTGTTGCATTTTTATAGCACAACACCTCGCTGTCAACCACAATACAGTGGAGGAGTTAAAAGAAAATGGAAAACCCTCCGTGGAGGAAGGTACGACATTGTCACGAGCAGCCAAAAGCACTCTCACAACCAACGTGTGCCCCCTTGACAGAGTACCGCCTACATGGGAACTTTGCAAACTTATTGTAAGAACATTTGACATCTTAGTAAATGTGTCCGATAATTTTTTTTAGTAATTATTCACGTTCATTGCATCTATGTTCAATTTCAAAGTATTGCTGCACATCTGACAATGAACTGAAGTTATCTCTAGAAATATATTTTTTGTTTTATTCCCGTTAGCTCTGGGTTCACATGAACTGTGTACATTTCTTACTGCTTTGTGCCTGGGCACATGCCGATGCCCTTCCTGCCCCTCCGGCCTCGCTTCTGCGGTGCTGCTTTTGGCGGTCGTGTCGCTGCCCCCCCCCGGGCTTCCGCGGAGATGATGTGGCCGCGTCGTGGAGCGCATGCTTCGCATGGTTATCGCACGCCTGCATGCGCCTCGTGTTTTGTGTCCTCAGACTTCGCTCGGACCTCTCGCAGACGTGTAATTTCCACCGTCACTATTACTCGCGTGAAGAAAGCGCAGAGCTCTCCTGACATTCCATGGTTAACAGGTATCAGGGTTCGAATTAAACTCCACACAGTAGCGGAAAATATATCCAGCTCTGTTTTTTGAGAGCGTTCTCACGCGTCAGTTACGCGGGTAATTGCAAGTATGGGGAGTGTTGCGTATGCATTATATTACATTTTCAGGATGTCCTTTCATGGAGGAGTGTGTCAATGTCCAGATAAACGAATTTTATGTCACTATGTGACGTTAATAATGTCCAGATAAACGAAGTTTATTTCACTATGTGAAGTTACAATTTTAATGATGGGTTTCCACTCCATCCTCACGCGTCAACAGTTATTGATAAACAAAAGTTCATCTCCTGCGCTGTTTTTTCTCTGGTATGTGCACGTGGTACAGTAATGGATTCTCTATGCATAGGGAAACATGGACCACCTATTATGACGTTCTAAGATCTCTGCTAATTTCATGTAGCGGCAGAGGATATCAACTTACAGGCGGCCATACCGGGCGGCGCGGTGGCCCAGTGGTTAGCGCTGACGCCTCACAGCAAGAAGGTCCCGGGTTCGAATCTCTCGGCTCGGGTGCCTTTCTGTGTGGAGTTTGCATGCTCTCCTCGTGTCCGCGTGGGTTTTCGCCGGGTACTCCGGTTTCCTCCCACAGTCCAAAAGCATGCTCCTGGATAAGTTGATTGGCTCGCAGACTAAAATTGTCCCGCAATGCCCGGCGATGGACTGGCGTCCCGTCGTCGGGTGTATTCCTGCCTTACGCCCTGTGTTTCCGGGATAGGCTCCGGTTCACCGTGACCCTATATAGGATTAAGTGGTTTCAGATAATGAGATGAGATGAGATACCACAGTTGTGCGTTTAGTGCAGTGGCACGTGACTTGTTATGATAAGCACAATGACGATCATATGAATCCAACTATGCTAAACCCTCACTAGGTAATTTGAAACAAACTGGAGGCTCTTTGCCCACTGATAGCCTTTGATACATGCAGAGTTTCAATAACAGTCAGTTTAAATATCGTTCACCATGTTCCATATTTTAAACCATCGAATGCAGTTTGTTCAAAGTAAATGTGCAGTATATTAAGCGCTAATGCAAATCTCCTGCTGGTGCTTTTGGACGCAGCTGTCAGTGGTAAAACAAAGCATTGTTTCTTGATGTTTTGCATGACTTATTTTTCCACTTTCTTGCTGTGTGACGATCCCACCTGTTCTGCATCTGTCTCCATGTTCTCCGACTGCATGCACGGTGTGCTGCCGTCCTCTCTCTGTCTCCCCGTCGCTCTCTCTGCTTTGCTCTGCCATCCTGTGTATCTTTTTACGTGCTGCCGGGGTTGCATGCAGAAACAGATGCTTCCAGATTTAGCACAGGAAGGGGCTCGGTTTTGCTTGCCTGTTCAACCCAAGCTCATCACACCAAACACAGCACTATCCACACGTACACCTCTGGTAAGTTGTCATGTCATCTCGCCCTTTCAGATATCCAGGATTTCCTGTACTCGAAAAGAAGGGCAGAATATTTTGGATGAGTTTGCATTGCCATACAAATATTTTATTGTTCCTCATCGCATGTTATTGACGCATTGTACTGCTGCATGGGTTTTCGCTGTTGTGCCATTTGGCTCTGCGATCTGGTTTTGTGTGGAGACTCACATTGTTTGGCACCATGCCTGACTTGTCGTTCCATGTGGCAGGACCATCTTGAGGAATTAACTCAATCAGAAGCTTTCAAGCACCTGGAAAGAAATGTCAGGCATGCCCAGTAACGTGATCAAACCCAAAAACACATCCAAGAGAGTTTAATGCAATATTGTCAGCAATAATCTTGTAATGATGTAGGTTTTCAATAAACTTGTTTTAGGAAGACACAATCTCACGTTTTTAACCGGTATTGCTCAGTTATATGCCTTTGCCTGATGATGTTGTAGAGTAATACAAACAGACATAACAAAGCATTGGTAAAGATAGAATTCTTCCATTGTTAAGTAACCCACTGGCCTGTAGATATTCAGAATGCATGCACATTCATATATACATTAAATAAATAACACAAGCATCTAAAAATAGTGAGAAGAAAAGTAATGGGACACTGCTGCAGCTGCTAATATTTTTTTAATATTTTCTTGCATTGAAATGAGATGAATTTATCTTTACAATAATGGAGGTTGAGCAGTAAATTGACCTGCTGATATATTCACGGACATCTGTTAGTGTTCCGACTGTGTAAACAGACTGCCTTGAAGACACGCTGATGAAAGGCTATGCTATTACGTTAAGTAGATCTGTAAAAAAAAATGTGAATTCGGTGGATCAGTTGGATGTGGTATTTGAGTCTCAAACTTTGCGTGGCTCATTCAAGCATTAGTTGCTAATTATCCCACGAGAGTGATGAGTCCACGTCCGGAGGAGTTTTTGCTTCACGTCTTATGGTTACGAGTAGCGTGAAGCTCCAAAGGGTGAAGGTCCAAGCTAGACATGTTTTCTTGTCTGTGAACTTCATGTGAACGTTACCTGGCAGACACGTCTGTCTTCTATTGCAACGGCAATGTAAGGATAGGTCATAATGAGATTGCTGTCAATATTAAATCATTGTAGCACACAGTCCAGCATATGGCCCACTTCGATAATTCGCTGGCAGTAGTTCAGATCTGCGCTTGCCAACCTCAACGGGAATATATAAGCATTGTTGTTTATCTCCCAACAATCTGGAATAGAAATAATTTAAGTGTTTTACCAAATTTAGTGATTTAAGACACAGCAGTAACATCTGATTAGTGTGACAAAGGAATGATATGCCTCCTTGGAATACCAAACGAAAGTTACATTTACATGCCCTCTCTAGTTCCTCTTATATATATCCTTTAATAAAATACATTATCATGCAATTTCATCTCTTTTTACCAAATAGTAAACCGCTGTAGTCTGTCCTCCATCAAGAGAAAGAGCAAAATGACACAAACTGTCTCTTGAAGCCATCTCGTGGTGGCTAGCAGACTTCTACAGTGCCTCTTCAATATATTTCCATACTCAAGAACAGAATAGAATTTATGAAATCCACTTGTTACATTGCTTAAGTGTGATGGGAAGTGGTTAGACTGATCGCCAACATCTTTTTAATGCATTATCTCATGCGATGCCTTTCCCTGCCATTCTACCAAGGCCGCAGCTAGCTACCGTGAGTGTGTTAAATGTTACTTGTCTCATGATGTGACTGTTGAATATGCTGCAAAAAGCTTTTTATGAGGTGCCATGGGCTCTTCCTCTGCTGGAATGAAACTTCTCATTAATCTGTGGAATGAAAATGCTTTTTTTTTGTAGAAAACGACTTTTTCATAGTGGTTTTCAAAGTATTCCATTTGCGCTATAGTTGGCATCATATCATGAGATGGAATCTGTGCATAAGTTTCCCTGAGCAGTGCACTCCGAGTCTCGAAAAATGACTACAGAAGAGATTTTTTCACCGCACCTCTCTGTAATATGTGGCCAATTTTCACCTTGTCGTGCACATGAAGTTCAGACAGTCTGCCTTCAA
>JAZEWT010000012.1:19061976-19085047 GCA_036362905.1 Mordacia mordax
AAGGGATTATGGAGCATACGTCAATGAATAGAACAACAGCATTAATGCATTTCACAGAAAGGGAATCGAAACTGCATCAATATGTTATATAGTGTAATATTTCCTCTGCTGCTGTTATGCCTTAGCAGAAATAATTAGCGTTCAATAATCTTACATGTTTTCAATTATGATTTAATATAAATTACGTTCCTAGAACGAGATGATGATGGGATGTTTTATTTTCAGCGTATGCCTATCATAGTTACTGTATATTGATAGAACTTTAAATAATAGATAACTTTGAAAAATGACCCTCTAAATGCAGCACTCATAGTATTGCCAAAGCACATATTCACTGTGAAAAATGTACTTTGAATTTAGCATTGCTTAACAGCCTGAAGATGTAAAGACGTCAATTTGTGCACATTAGATGTCATGATTTACAAATCCGAAACAGGAAGACTGGCAAAGAAAATGCGAATAAATCTCCCATCTATGCAAATATGCTGGAGCGATGCAAATAGCAAATTACTACATACGCTGAGAAAGTAAATGGGAGCAGAGCACATTACAACCCCGAGGCATATTGCCATGAGGAAAAGTAAACGGATTTGGGCAGAGGACATCGATTTCTGTAAATAGTGGTGGCCGATGGACGAGACTGGTTACGGAGTAGCAGCCCAGGAAGAGATCACGGCCAAGAGTTCGACGAGCTCGGGATTGACGATGACCGAGAGGGCCTTATTCGAGGGGTGGATAAAACATGGTTCATGATGATGAATCATGCTAAACTCAGTCATTTTAAAAGAGGCCATTGCTTTTGATTTATGTTTGTTATTATTTAATCATGAAATGCACCATTACTTAGGTGGAAAGGATAATGTTTTTCAGACAAAAACTGGATATTTATATCAACATGGCACAGCACAAGTATTTGTTATTGATGCTACCACGGTATGGTTTTAGATAACATTTCTGTCAATTTACATGAGTTAATGTTGACATGCCTTTCTCTCCACAGCTCAGATTTGTAACAAAACCCCCCCCCAAAAAAAAAACGTTATTGTTGTTGATTTGCTGTTCTTATGTCGCTGTTGCTGACATGCCGTTCTCTCCACAGCTCTGTGTAGTGCTTTGTGACCCTCGGGTGAAAAGTGCTCTGAAAGTGCAATCATTATTATATTTAATCGGAGCCAAATTGGAAGCACTGCGAGCAGGGAAATTTGGCACCACAGCTATCCGGGTGACTCAGACAGTCAATTGCACTTTGATTCTAAGGTTAATTTGTTTTATGCCTTCATCATTCCCCGTGGAATATCTGCGAAGGCCGTGCTATATATATATATATCCTTAAACATCGTTCCCTCGCTGCATTGTGTGTGTTGATACAAGGTATCTTATGACACCCTTATCAGATTAAGCGATCGTGTGTCGGTGTCGAAGATGACCCCGATACCCTTTTGTGTCATAGATATGATGTTCATAATTGTGACAACACGATGTTGTGCTGCATACGAGGTTAACACAGTGCCCAAGTAAATGAGAGTAACACGGTGTGTGACGTCACACGATAGAGGTGTGCGCATGATTTATCGTTGGTCATGTGTTAAGTTACATTTTAAAGATGTATTCGCCATTGTTTATAACTGAAGATTAAAACATGCTTGTATATTCACAGCAGGTTCAGATGCTCATGCAGAACATGAAGGTAATGAACATATTCACCCTTCAGTATTTAAATCATCCCTTGACACACATTAATCATTTGCAGCAGACAGAATTATTACTAAAGAGTGCAATACCTGCTTTTAAGTGAAAATTTTTTCGAATGCCTCATTGCTTGCAGCAGTAAATACTTCAGTACGTTTACATATTTCCAGACAGTTTCAGATTCAGTTCAGACTGCAGTGTTTACAATGTGTTGTTACCCAAGTTTCAAATGTTGTGCGTTATCGCTAATGTTCCGTGGCCTCCACCATCAGTGCTCTCCCTCGCATCGCCCGCAGGGGAGGTGTCTTGCTTGTCATCCCTGAACTGAATAGGACATTCCAAAGTAGTTGTCCCACACCTGTGCCGGCACATTAGTCGCTGTGTCATGGACAGGTGGTGGGACGCTTGCTGTAGAATGTGGTATTTTGTGTGAGAATTCAAACCTTCTACGCTCATAAATGTGTACGAAATCTAAATATTTGCTGGAAGGCTCAGTGGGTGACGTGTGCCGCGTGTGTGTGTGTGTGACTATAATGTACGTGTGAGCACTCCATACAGTAGTTGCGGTGGGTTTGTCGTCTCTTGCCTTATACTCCAGTGGAAATCCGTGTTTGAACTTACCCCAGGTTATGTTATTCTTGGTACAATACGTTACAGGCAGCACACAGGATACAAATGTGGCTAAGCTGGCTTTAATACCCATCGTGTCCCTTAAGAGGCCCTCAGCACTTGCCCCAACGGTGCTTGTTTATGCACGTGTACGCGTATGCACTGCGGAAAGTGTCTTTGCGAGTGACCTTTGCAAAGTGCTACAAAACAGCTACCCGCGTACGTGCCTACCATCAGAAACAAGTTGTGTCAGGACTTGTCCTGCACCTCTCCTGCACCTCTCCGAGGTCAATTCATACTCAAATGATCCTGGATATTTCTCACCGTATGCCATTCATTCCTTACTAGTCCTCGCTGACAGAACATGCCCCTCAGCCCTTCACGGCTGTATCGAGAAACTTTGTTTTGATCTCGTGTGCACGCAGTATCTGAGGCTTCTTCACTCCCACCGAGTGAGAATTCTGACGTCAGCCCCATCAATGGAGATGCGTCTCGACCTGCGCTGGTGACCAAGGGATTTCGCAGCGTGAAACCCAGCCTCGTCACAACCGAGAAGAAATACGCGCAGGTACAGAGAGCAGCACGCCATCGCATTGCTTGAAGTGACAACTAGAGCCACTGTTATCGTCGACAGCATTGCATGAACGTGCACTAACATTGTGCTTGATCAACATGAAGTATACTTGATCTGTCCCCAGTGAACCTGCAAGGCGTTGGGTAGCCGTCATCCAACAGTAGATTGACAAATGGGCCGTACATTTGAAATATTGTGCCAGTGGATTTGCTTGAAATATATACAGAAAATCTAATTTGTTGCAAATACTTACATGGTGTCAACATCGCAATACAGAGTTCTCGGAATGTACTCTTAACCCTGTTACAATGTTGACACCTTATAAATGTGCCCACTCAAACATGTGTGTGTGAAGTGTTTTCCATATACCATATACTGTACAGTGTTTATGTGTGTCACATGAAGAACGGAACATTGGCTGTGTACTGGTCAGCCCTAAAACGTGTCCAGCTGCAGTTGTGTCGAATTAAACCCGAGATATTCCGAACAGGTGGATCTGTCAATAAAGAAAACCTTTTGAAATGCAATATCATGTACCGGCGTGACCGTTAGCATATGTTTTGTTATAAATAAATACCAGTGCCTTTTCTTTCGTTCTGTTTTCAGTTTAAGCTACACAGCTAAAAATATGTTTTGAGGGCTTATGAATTTTCAGCAAATAAGTTTGAATAATCGTTCAAACAATAACATTTTGTATTTGCTTTGAAGTAATGCGGCATAAAAACTTGAGAAACTTACCCAAAAAGTGAAAGAATTACATATATAATAATCATCTTCATTTTTGGCTAATATATAGCAGCATTGATATAACCATAAAGATGCTTTAAACGTTTTTAAACATACAGTGTAGTATTGCACATTTTTAGGTGTTTGAAACTTTTTAAAAGAAAGCATATTTGTTAATGCAGTTGGGTTCTGTTGACTCTTTGTGGCTCTGTGATTGGATCTATAATGCCTCATTCTTTTATGGTATTTAGGATAATCAGTAGCCATGAGTGGGATGTTTAATTATATACTCGCTGGGATTTAAGTAGCATAAACAGGAAATCTCAGTGGAAGGAAAGAACCACTAATTAAGCCAATAGGAAGCAATTTAAGGAGGAGGTCTCCCTCAGAGCCACTGGATCATAGCAGCCTGTGCATATTCTTTTTGTATAGAATGCAGCTTGTGCGTTCACACATCGTAGTCTTCAGAACAGAGTGAGCTAATGAACAGGGCTTCGAAAAGCATGCAACATATTTGCGGGGCATGTTCAAGTATTCATTCATTATCATACCCGCTTAATCCTGCATGGGGTCGTGGGGGGTCGAGGCCTATCCCGGCTGACGGAGGGCACAAGGCGAGGGAATACCCATGATGTGACGCCAGTGCAGGGGGCACATTTTGTGGGGCAATTTACTCAGCAGGCCAATTAACCTAGGCAGCAGTGTGTCTATGTATGGTGGGAGGAAAACGGAGTACCCAGTGAAAATCCACGTGGGCATGGGGAGAACACGCAAACGCCACACAGAAAGGCACCTGAGCCGGGAATCGAACCAGGGAGGTTCTTGCTGTGAGGCAACAGTGCTACTCACTGCCACCGTGCCACCCATGTCGATGCATTATGAAAATAAAATCAATGTACACTGACAAACAAAAACGGACGTACATCGTTACATTCAAGCATTGTTCATGCTGGGATTCACTGCTTGTGGAGCAGGCATTATTAATGGTCTCAGTATTATCAACTGCAGTAAAGTGTTTTCATGAAGTGGAAACTTATTAACTCGGTTTCGTGGATACATTCCTTGTCCCTCAGTGGAATGTGTTTATAAAACAGTCAACAGCGATGTATGTAGATAGGTAAACTTGTTTTAATTATTGATTTCGCCAAATATTTATAAAAAACCATGATACATTATGAAAACGTATTGCATGTGAAGGATAGTGTGCCGTCAATTTATAAGGTGTGATGTAGTCATGCAGCCTGTTGTTCCTGTACTTAAGTTGAACTCTCTGTTTTATGGAGATTTAAAACAACTGGCAAAATATTACTGTGTGTTTACTTTGGTAATCTGTGTCAAGGTGTCAGGAGTTTGAACACGTATACGATTTGCATCTCCTGTATATACAAGTGTATGATCGGTGATATGATGCACAGATTGCACAGCATTGAGAATATGGTGGCGCTTATCTGACTGAGCGGTTATCTTAAGTCCCTTGTTGTAGCCGAATCCACTTTATTTTTTTTGATTCACGAATGTTATGCATATATATTTGTATGGAAATAGAATAGTATATCTCAACACAACTGACATGTCTACAACATTAAATGTGTTCTAGTCCCTTTGTAATATTTGACAACGTTCAAGTTATGGTCTCTGGCCTCTATTTATCTGAAGACTGTGACCTGAATCGTGTGTTATATACTTGTGCTTTCAGGTATCGTTATTGACGCATGTATTGAGCTTAAGAGATTTGCTAGAAAATAATTGTTTGGTCTTTGAATTTTGGTGCTTTGTAAGGGGCATTAGAACGTGGCAATAAAGCGTTTGTAGATATAATCAAGAAGATATGGTTGCGATGCATGCGACTTCTGTGCAGGATGGAGGAGAGTAGTTCACAAGACTGGCATTTTAGCGGCACATAGGCCAGCAAAGAGTGAAAACCTCAAGCTTGATGATGGGACACTGCTGCAAGAGTTGACCTTTGATGTCACTGTGTTGACGTTGCAGCGGAGGGATCTAGCACATTGGAGGATGTGATACTGGTGGTGATGTCATCAACATTGGCGGTGATGACGTTATGTGCTTGACCTTAATGCAGACCATTAGAAAAATGCAAAAAACGTGTTTTGTTTCTGCAAGGGTCTTTTATAGGAAGTATGAAAGAAAGTACCGTGCAAAATTGTGGAGTTTCCACCAGGAATAGAGCAGTCCCTTGTATAGCTTGGGGATCTTAAACGAGCAATCCGAACATGTAGGAGTTAGTGGATTATAGATTGTACAAAAACGATATCCCATGCATTATTCCTATAAATCATTTATATAGAACAGAGCAATGTTCATTAAGAGGTCACATATCTAAGATTCAGTAGTAAGGTTGGGTTTAAAATGAATGCTGAAAAAAAAAACAATTCCCTCTTTTTCTTTAAAATGTGAAATATTAAATAAACATGGTTCTTCATGATCTTAACTGTCATGCATCGCTATTGCTTAAGAAGTGTACTGCTATTTGTTGCAGACTGTAAGAATCGTTTCCTGATATTCACAATAGATGAATTCCTTGTGCTAATAAGACCCAGATTGCGCTAACGTATTGCAGGCTTGCTAACTTGCAGGAGCTGTGTTTATCCTTTTTAATGGGTTTCACAGCCTGAAGATGGATCCTGCCTGAGCACAGAAGCCACACATGACCCCAGCACCAGTTGTGAACAGACCTGTATCTCAGAGCACACAGCATCTGGGGAGACGGCGGTAGCTGCAAGTCTTCCACCAGTGCTGCTTGACGCAGAGAATATATCTGACTGCCAACCACAACATATGAATCTTCCAAATCTCAATTACTTCATCCCTGTTCATGTGCCAAGAAAAGATAAGCCAGAAAATGTATCTTCAGAGTCACCTGAGTTGCAGATGGACCCTGCTGATCTTCAGCCAAAAGCCATGGAGGTGGATGACCTTGAGGAAAAAAGCCAGTCCTGCAAGGCTGTGACACATGGCCAAGGCTCCAGCATAACAGACATCTGCCAGGCAACGACCCCAGATGAATGCGAAGAGTTGCTCACAACATCTTCGGATGTAATTATGAAAAGTTTATGGAACTATTTTATTTCATCAAACACCGCTTGAAAAAGATGGGGTGCATGTCTAATCAGCATTCAGGCTGGCATATCTGATGCATGATCTCCGCATTTTCATTTAAACGTTCATTATCTGGAAGCAAGTTCCTTTTTTTCCTCTTAAAAGACATTCCATTTATTCGTTTGTATATACTCGGTCTATTATTTTCTTGAGTCCACTGCAACATTGTTTTTATATATTTCAATATCGTTTTTTCTCAATTCTTTGTCTGGTTTGATTTAATCTTACAGTTAAAATGCCATGCACAATACCTCATTTGTTATATTCTTATGATTGCTGGGCAATCAAGTAACGTTCCACCATTGAAATTGTCACATATTGTCAACAAGTATCACTCAAAGTAAATGCAAGTGGCAAAGCTAATGACTGCACTCTGGGTCTTGCTTAGGGTCACAGCAGAACTCGATCGTTTACAAAGCACAATAGCTGCAAGCACGTGTACTGCCATAGCAATTAGACTGATTGAGGTTTACCAACGATCCCAGCGTTGCCACTGACTGGAGTTTGCTGTTGTGATGGCTAATGACAGTGAGACATAATGACGGTGATAAGAGAAATTGACTCTTGCATGATACGGCCAGTGTAGGTCAGTGTGATATTTGTAGTGTTGAAATTTTATTCAACGTTTACATGCAACACAGCATATATCTCGAGTTTTTAAACTAAAAAAAAATATTCAAAATAATTACAACTACAATATATTCAAAAATACTTTGGGCGTTATTTAATTTTGTCACACAATTACAATTATTTGGAAGCAAATTATCTGGCTTGTGAATTTCCAATACAGATGTGGTCATGGGGCTTATGAAAAGATCTAAATATTTTAAAGCCAAGTAGTTGAAATTGAATCACGGATGCAGATGTGGCATCGTCTGCACTGCTGCTAGTGCATTGCAATTTAAATCCACTCTGCATAGCATCCTTGATGTCATTATGGTAATATTTGAGCCATTTTTGGGAGGCACGAGTCATTCATATCGAAGGACTGGTGACATTTTCCACATATGGCACAGCATTTGGATCTGTCTTTGAGTGTTATTATTGTGATTTACACCCTTCTGAATATTTATGTTCACGTCTTTCTTCCCTGCATGAGACTTTTAACAGGTCCGTCAGTAATGTGGCTGCTTTGCATAAAGACATTTAATTTTTCACTATGTCATTCCGTGTTTTTCACATGTACTGCTGGAACAAGTAAAAGACATTTCAGTCTTAAATGCATAACAATTTTTGTGAAAATGAAGAAAATGTAGCACCAAGTTCTGCATGGCATTACCATCTTAAAGCTTCCTTTTTGTTTGCTTTTAATATTCCTGTTATAAACATAAAACATATTTTAATGTTGATTAAGCAATTAATCCTGCACAGCCATGAATAACAAAGCCATTTACTCGATTGCAATTGGCTTTTTCTTTTGTTATAGTAATTCATAATTTGTTCTAAGAAGCAGTTATGCAACACAACATGATCTCACATTAAACCATAGTAACCACTGCACGAGACATATATCATTTATTGCGCACACACATTAAAATAATTAAATTAATTATAGTGTAATTGTTTTTATCAAACGTTGAATAAAATTGGTAATTGCTTCCAAAAGCTGTTCTTTCGGGATAACCGCATCGATCGCTCCTCCGATCTCCTTCGCAACGTTCCGCCTCCGTGCCACGGAGGCATCCTCGTGCCTCCAATGTGGGAGGCAAAGGAAAGTTTTTGGAAGCAATCCTCATGCATTGAGCCGTGAAAACGTACATCAGTACGTTTTAGAAAATTAACTTGAACCCCTACCTCTTAGATTTTCACGTTTGTGTTGTATAATGCACCGATGCATTTTTGAGTCACACCGGGGGTTGTACAACACAACAGCACACCCTGAATAACACACATCCATAAGTTTTGTGTTGGAACCAATGCAAATAATAATTTACATATTCAAAGCTCTCTCGATTGAGAGAGTGCTCTCTTATCCACATATGGATGGTGTTATGAACATGGGCTAACCCCATTATTTACCGTTATGAGAAAATAATTGTTTTTTTGTTGTTTTAACGATTAATTGAAATATCCAAAGTGTAAAATGAATGACTGTCATTCATTTGTGTTCGCACTTCATGTGTATTACAATAAATTTGTTTAATAAGAAAACTAGATTTTCTTCGAATAGTAAAAACTGTGGTTTCAAACTATATTTCACCACGGGGTGTGATGATTTTTAAGTTTAGCTGTGCTTCGTGTCCCCACAGACCATAGTGAATGGCAGTGGGGGATTGGCCCCAGGTCCCGATGGGGCCTTCGCCAAGGACGGCGATTCGGCTGGCACGCTCTCCGTGGGGCCCGTCACCTCCGACAGCGACACGCAACGCTCCTTCTCCCCTACAGGCCGCGCTTCCGCCTATCCGTCCACCATGGCCGTGAACCCCACCATCGTGCTGCTGCAGCACAACCGTCTCATGGGAGGTGCGTGTGTGTGAGGACTGTGCGAACAGGCTTGGGCCTCGACGTGGAGTATGAACAATGATAGCGTGTTCATTGATTCGTCTGAAACACATTTGCGCTCTGTGAAGGAGGTTGCGTGTCGGGAGTTAAGGGGATGTGAGCCAGCATTATGGTCCAAAATGTAATTATGACTTACAGACTTGCGTAAAACCGCATGACCTCTAAAATGAATCTTCTCCAGACTATAGTAATTTGAGACGTAGCACCATCGTGATGCTCTTGCACTATAACAAATGCACTAATAAAGTCTTCATGTGAATTTTTTTTTATGCCTGTCGTTATTTAGGCATGTTTTGGAAAATTGGCTTCTTGCACCAGCGATGGCTTTGTTGGCAACAGGATGTGACACCACATGTTGTGGGTCTCTCTCGCAGAGAAGACTTTGAATCCTTTGATGGCACCTGAGCCAGTGAAATATAAGTTGTAAAACATATCCAGACTCGGCATATTTTTCTTTGACCTGCAGGATGTTGTGATTTTGAATTTAGTAAACAGTGGCTAATGTTATTTATTTCCAACAGGGCAGACAGGTCATTGGTTTAATGTTTCATTTGCCAGACAACACCTTCACGCCTACTGTAGTTGATTAAATCACATTGAACTACTATGCTATCTCCATAGGGATGGCCTTATGAGAATATAGGCTAACCCCAATGTTTACTATCCTTAGAAAATTATTTGTAGAATGCATCTGGTGAATGCACCCACATGACAATACATCATTATTTTCCAACAGTGCTATAGCAATAACGAGGTGGTGTTTGGCTGTGAGTCTTGCCTGGTTTGTTGGTTATCTTTCATTGTCATTGGAAATCGGTTATGGATTTTATCTGGGTATATTCCCCTGTATTGCTTTGAGAGTCCGTATAGTACAGGATGCCCTCGTCCTATTTTGAAACTGCACACTTGGCAATAACAAGATGTTTTCTTCTCTCAGATGGCTGCACGAGGAGATAATATTTGTCGAATTGGTTTTATAGACGCAATATATATATGCCTGTGAGTGTTCACATAACCTGTTCCCTTGACTCGTAACGTTGTAAATAATAAATATTGTGAGGTCATAGACTTTTCTGGGGATATATTGGGGTCACAAGTGAGACTTGGCATACATCATTGGCCCCCATTGTTGTACATGTACATGCATCGCCGGTTTTGTAATGTCATTGCTGAATGAGGGCCCCACCATATTTCATCTTGCTGGTAAATGCATATGGATTAAAGGTGGAGGGGAATGCAGAACACTATTGTATTTCTCTGAATCGCTTCCAACTGCTCATAACGCCATTTGTTGCTGTAGTTCGTGCGTAGCCGTTCCCGATTCCACCTGAATCCAGCCTCCGTCCTGATGAGATCGGACGCATTGCGGGGGTGATTTGGTCGTAATGTGTAATACTGCGATCGTATCACATGAATCCCCGACAGTCTTGTCCTCGTCAACAGAAGTCCGGCGGTTCACTGCAGAAAATAATTATATCCGAAGCAACAGATTGGTTCATGCAAGAAATCAAAGCACCTTGAATACACAACAGTAAAAGAGAAAGATTAAATACAGTGTCGCATAAAGCAGCTGCATAACACATCTAGGGGGGTGAAACCCAAAGCCTAGTTTAAAATAAACCATCTGTCGTGAGTTTTGGTATTCGTATATATGTACTGCTGAGATTCATGTCTGACATGCAGTTACTCTTAAGGCTATGTGCCATCACAGTTGGCACAAATAGTGCTTGTTCAAGACATTGCATAACAATGATGTAATGTGGTGATACGTCTTCTCCTCCGTGCTGTGTTCTTCAGACATTCGCTGACTTCACAGAGTCATACAGCTAAAACATTTGCTTAGAATCCGTAATAAGCAGGTTTAAATAGGACATTTGAACGTGTATGAAAGGAGTTTAACCAGCCAAAAATACTTAATCTGGATTATATTTTAAAGACAGTTAAAGTGGTCTTAAAAGACCTTCATGGCTTCACAGTTCATGAAAGACGTATTGATTTTGTGATTTGTTGGTGCAGTATATTACTCTGTGAAATGCATGATATAAGACACAAGTCAATATTTGGCACTAAAACAACATTGAAATTGCATTTAGTTGCTCATGATCTACAACAGTATTTACTAGATGCACATGCAACGCCATATATATATGTGTAAATGTACTCCAGTGAAACTAACTGTTGTGATGTTTTGCCCCTTGCGTCTGGACTAACAACATTGTTTTTGTTCCCTGTGCCTTTTCCTTTTACTCTTGATCCTTGCTTTCACACCCAGAGCAGCAAAAACGGCTGAGTAGGTTGTCAGGTAGGCCCAGGCTGGTAAGACCAACCCTTTGCAAAGGGGCCATCACTACTGCGTGGAATCCCAGGCATGGATCGTGGATCAGGCCTCCCAGACTCCAATGTGAAGCCCACTTATAATGGGGAATTGGGTTGAATATTTGTACTACAATTGGTTTTTTTTTAATCAGATTTTAGGAGAAGTAAATTACAGTGCCACAGCAAGACTGTGAGGTAGGGTTGCCACTTTTACTCTGATCCCCAGGAACTTCTACTTTTTGAGTTAGCCAGCCTGATAATTCAGTAAATTAGTCCCCCTTTTAATCATTGTATATTAAAATACCACTCAACACGACGCATGTACATGTCGTTCTCCCCTCTTCCCACGAGATAATCCTTTTTCAGTTATGTATCCTGGTAAATGTATACCTCGGAGGTGGCAACCCTACTGTGTGGCCTGGGAGACCTGTTGTGGTGTTTTTTGTCTGTCCATGGGTCATATGTTCCCCAGGAGAGTTACAATCTTATTCCTTAACCCTGCAGTTTCCTGCATGCCTGCTGTGCAGCTACACAAAGGATTGCTTTCAGAGTGTTGCACACTTTTAGCCGCTTGACCTGCACACGTGCATAATGCCAGTTTAATGACGGAATGGCTGAATGCCACCTAATAGTTTCTTCTTAACAAATCATCTTGTAGTTAGATTGGAGCCCTTTTTAGATTCATATTTTAAAAACTATAAATTAATGTAAAATTATTTGAAATTCTAAATTACGTTGTTCAATACATAAGTTAACATGATATTACTGCTTGGGATGTTTAACATCCCAAAAATCATCATCATTATCAATACCCGCTTAATCCTGTGCAGGGTCACGGGGGCCAGAGCCTATCCCGGTAGACAGAGACCACAAGGCGGGGCTATACCCAGGATGTGGCGCCAGTACATCGCAGGGCACTGGAGCAATTTACTCAGGAGACCAATTAACCGAGGCAGCAGGGTGTCTTTGGACGGTGGGAGGAAACCGGAATACCTGGCGAAAACCCACACAAACTCGGGGAGAACACGCAAACTCCACACAGAAAGGCACCCGATATAATAATAATAATAATTGCTGTGAGGCGACAGCACTACTCACTGTGCCAACATGCTGCCCACATTCCAAATGCTCTATGTATTTTGTACATTACACAATACATTATTCTGAAAGGAATCTCTGTGCAGCGCTTTGTGATCCTCGGGTGAAAAGTACTATAGACGTGTGAATATTATGTCTTGTTGAATATGGCGATACCACTTTGTAGGAGCAGATTAGTGGTGATAATTTGCACTTCATCAGCCATCATGTTGCACTCCAACAGCTATCACGTTAAGGCTTTAAAACATGATCATAGCTAAATCTCTAACCACAAGTAGATACTCTATCTCCCCACTAACTTATAAGAACAGTAGCTCAATTATCCCACTCTGAGGTATTATCAGATGCACCCACGAGTTGTGTATTGGGCATACGTTCTACTTTGTCTCATAAGGCAGACAGGTATAGTGGCATTTTGGAATGACACAGTATTAATACAGTGTGCGTGCTTCATTCGGCTTGAACCAGGCAAGCCACACCTAGTTTTTAGAGCTGTCAAAAAGACATCTGTGTTATGCACTATCTTTTTAGCCTTGAGTGTGCCCTTTGGTTTGTTCTCTTTGAACAAGGGATAGTTGTGTGGGTGGGGGGCATTGCTTCACTCAGTGGTCCCAAAGCACCTCCATGTTATGGTGGTCTGTGGGTCCAGCTTGAGATGGAAACAAAATCTGCCTCGGCTTTTCTGGTCTCAGATTACAATGTGTGCAGTTGGATTCATTGAGAAATTGGAACACAGTGGCAGTGGCATCATGAGCTCTTTCTCCACCACATTGGCGCATGTAGGCCATTTTACTTCCCAGGGGCACTGGTCTGCTGGAAGCTCACTGCTGGTGCTTTTTCGCCACACATTGCCCTTGTGTTCCAGTTGTCAATAAGTCCACTTGCACGTGACTAGAAAACCCAAGGTAGACTTTGTTGTTGCCTCCTGAGCATAGTTTTGGATCTGTTCTTCTTTCCTCATGGCATCACTATGCTTCTTGCTTTGTGGGTACGCGGTTTGGTCACTTCACGCAATCTCACTCGAAGCTAGATGTCTCTTGAGGGTTACTTTTCATCATTCGGAGTGGTGACTGAAGTATGTATTGCAAGATATTTCGTGTAAGTTATTGTGCTTTCACGAATATTTTGCGTGGCATTCAATGCGTTAAGCAATCCATTTTGCGCTTGTTGTTGCATGTTCCTCGTCATATGTAAATAAAGAGCGTTAATAACATTATCTTTAAAAAATTAGATGCTTTCAAAGAAACGTTCTTCACGTACGTAGTTCATATTCTAATTAAATTGATTTATTACTCATCAGCCATCCATCGATGATGAAGGTTTGCTTGTACCTAATTTATTATTGAAAAATATTGGCATAAGTTACATGCAAGTTAGTTTTGAATATTGCAATAAAGGGACGGGTTTTTTTTAACTTCGCTTTCCTGTTATCTAATGCATTTATAGCTTAAGGATTAATGAATGCAATAGCACAAACGTACATATGCTGTATTTAAAAGTGTTAACTTAAAAGGCGACCAATCAAAGCAAACGGATTGTTAGCACATACTTACTCTACCAATGACTACCTTTTACTGCATAACAATTTTCAAGATAAAGATTGCCACAGCATCGCTTTTAAATGTAATATAACGTTGCATAATTATATTTGAAAAGATACAGTATGCAGTCGAAGGATTTAGAAAGTAGCCACCAGCCTATTACACTGGTTAACCTGTATCAATTTTCAAATCGTATAATGCATTGATTTTAAACTGGCCTATGCACTCAGTTGGCATATTCACTGCTAGTCTTGTGTTATTCAGATAGCAGCTTCACATTGATCACAGGTTGAATATTAGGTTGAGCTGCCCGCTGCAGCCTCGCCACTTAAAATGGACATCTCTATTAGCAGATATTACGCAACTGTTGCCTCTTTCAGTGTCAACTCAACCTTGTTCAATTCGTGGGAACTCTGGGAGTCCAAAAAAATCTCCGATTATCCGTGGCCCTAGACTTCGCATTATCAATGATTATCTGCAAATTTTTTTCCCCCATGGAGCAAAGACTTGGCTATAGGATCCACAATATTGGTTCATCGTGTAAGCACACGCGATCGGAGTTCTCCAGTATCCAAACATTGTGAGTCTCCATGACCGTGAAAGCTCGAGGGGAAAATGAGCCAGCATGAGTCAAAGTTAAGTTTGCTTGCGCACAGCTGCACTGTATGGAGGCACCTTGCCATGGGGAGTTGAGTGCCGCGCTGTGCCCCGAGTTTCCCCGTGGCGGGCGTCCCGTGTTGATGGAAGCCGTGCATTTTTTCCGACGCAGACGCGTCCTCCCCTACTCCCACGCCTTCCCCCGTGCTGGACGCGGCGGCGGGTCAGAGCGGAGAGCGGGCGGGCGACTGCGCGCACGACCGACGCGTCGACGAGCGCCACGCGGACGGGCAGCGCTGGGCGACCGACGGCCGGCCCTCTGTGCGCGTCGTCCGTCCGCCGGACTTCCCCGGCATCAGCGCCGTGGACGAGGCCGGCATTCCTCTTACCGTGAGCCGTCGACACACCCGGCTGTTGACTCGCGTGCGTTGATCTTTTAGTTGGAGTTTCAGGATAGCCGTCACGAGAGTTTTCCCTCCGTCCTTCACAACGTTGCACCTACCTTGTGGGAAACGTCATCAAGGAGGCACTGACGATGCCTTCAACGTGCAAGGATAAGTTTTGCAGGCAGGACGTGATTCTCATACGTTGAGCAGTGATAACCTACATCGGTACATTCTAGTAAGTATCAGCTTTGTGATCATTGCTTGAATATTGTTTGCTTATTCCTTCGGCACCAGCATGTGCTTCTAGTTAGAGTTACACTGTAGTGAGGAGCGCTGTCGCCTCGCAGCAAGAAAAATCCTGGATTCGATTCCCACCCAGCTGGGGTGCCTTTCTGAGTGGAGTTTATGCGGTCTCCCTCTGCCTGTGTGGGTTGTCGCCGGGTATGTCGGATTCCTCCCACCATCCAAAGACACGCTGCTGTACAGGTTAATTGGTCTGCTGAGTCAATTGCCAATCAAAGTGTGCCTAGCGATGTACTGGCATTACATCCTGGGTATTCCCCCACCTTATGCCCTCTGTCAACCGAGATAGGCTCCGGCACCTCCGCGACCTTGTACAGCATTGAGTGGGTATTCATAACGAATGAATGAATTCACTTGTGTACACATTTTTTATGGTATTGTCATCATCACCACTTGCTTGCTCTAGGTCAGTACACGTGCCTTTGGTTACATTCTCTGTACACACTATAGATATCATCATCATCATCATAGCCAATGCTTATTACAAAGTAGTTTTTTTTCTCGGTTGCACAGTATAACTAGCATTACTCGGATGTATATCTCCGTTTCACCTTCGCATGTATAAGTTACTTCATTTTACTAACAAATGCCCTGTTACACTGCCACGTGTTGTACCTTATAGAGCACAGACCGGCCGAAGGACTGGTATAAAACGATGTTTAATCAGATCCACAAGGTGAACAAAGGTAAGAGCTATTGTGTGAGAGTTGAAACAATAGACATGCTTCTTAAACCTCGCTGCATCTGTCCACCTAGCAGCAGTAACCGTGTATCGACTACAGTTTGACCGCGATTAGGAGGTTGTGTGTGTTGTGTGTGTTAGGGTTAAGTGTGATTATGATTGACTGGTATGGAAGAGTAGGCCACAAACCCCATAAGGGAATTGTTTAGGGCTGTCTAGTGGAGGCCCTTCCTTCAGCAGTGGTAAGGGCATGCAATTGCAGGACTGCGCCTTTACATTTCATCGTACTACACACATTGAACGCCTCAGTTGCAAAATCCCAACATCAAAACGTTTGAACTTGACTTTAATAAATAATAATTGAATTTATAGAGTGCTTTTCACCCGAGGGTCACAGAGCGCTGCACAGAGCTGCAGAAAGAATGGCATGTCAACAACGACGTTTTTTTGGGTTTTTTACCAATCCGAGCTGTAAAGGAAACAGCATGTCAACAACAACATCAGGACAGTCCAACTGAAAGGCAATTAGTAGTAATAAATTATAGGACATAAAATAAGCAATACTAAAAAAAGAAAATAAATATTTAACAAACAAGGAAGGAATAAATATTCCCGAGCAGGTGCAGGTCGGCAGAGTCATCATTCCGGAACGACGAATTGAGCCATATCAACAGTCTTGGCCAGAGGGCTTGAAAGGCTTATGGAACAAGTGAGTCTTGAGACGAGATTTGAAGATGCCCAAGGACTTGGCTGAAGAATTACAAACTGAAAACTGACAGGTGCAATGAATGTAAGCACTATTAAACTAACCATTATGTGCTTTGATCTCAAACGAAAAGCTTTTGTTTTTGTGACACACCAGATATATTTTGATAAGAACATAGCATTTCAAAGGATAATGGAACGGATTCAGTGTGTTGCACTAATGGTCTGCTAATACAATCATAGCAACCACAAAAAAATACGCACCATAGCTATGTTGTACTCATTGTCATGTACACTACAGCATGGTCATTTATAGGAGATAATAGGTGAAGATTTACAAATGTTTTAAGTTTTAACCATTGTTGAATTTATCATATGTTACAGCTCTAGCAAGTCATGCAAAAGTATATCTCACTAAATAGACTTTGATTCTTTGGATGACATCTGAGCCAATGAAGTTTCGGTTGTAAAAATATATCCAGGCTTGACATGTTTTCTTTGACCTGGAGGGTATTATTCGTGGTGTTGATGTCAGTCAGAGCTTTGTGACACTCGGGTGAAAAGCACTTTAGAAATGCAAAATATTGTTATTAATAAACAAAGCTGAAACGACAAAGGGAATAATTGCTGCTTGTATTCAATGTACATTTAAATCTTGGCATTCTACAGCTCAGATATTACCACACGAGATACTTTGGATGTTCCCAGATTTCATTGTACTCTTTCCATTGAGTTACGTGAATTCTCTGCTCCCCATTCTGGTTGTCTTGTATACTCACTCTTTTATCTGAGCAGCATTCCATCAGCTTTATTCAACTCTCCTTACTCATTTGCTGAGTTGCTTGGTAACCCAAAAACGTTCTGTGTGCTCTTAATATAATTCTACGCCCATGGCATTCAGTGGGTGACCTTTATCGCACACTACCACCTTGTTCTTTGGTTCATATATAGAACAGTAAAACGTACAGTATGTTTAACATACTAATGTATATTCTACCATTAGTAGAGAGTAATTTGCATTTGAATTTTTTATTCCAGCTAACCTCGAGTTTAAATGATTTCTGTCACGTTGTCGTGAATTACCCCTGCACTACTTCCGAAGGCCCTGTAGATACTATGTTCGTCCATCTGTCTGTAATTTACATAGTTTTCATTATACAGTATTCGTGTATTGCAGATTTTCATACCGTTTCCCAGTTCACATGCTGCATACTGAACTTTAAAGCCATTTCACTCACCATTCCCAAACCTTTCCTTGCCCCCTTTACGGGTATATTCAGTTCTCAAAGCTGTCTTCCCAGCTTCCTTCGGTGTTCTTCCTGCTCTTTTCTTGTCCCTTTCATGCCCTCTGTTATATTTTCCCGCTCCCTGCTGTCCTGCTTTTTGGCAGAACCTTCCGACTGCAATCCTTACCAGCCTACCTATCGCTTCCCTGAAGAGAGGGCCCAACACAATCTCAGTCAAGGTACTGGCCATCCTGTGTGAAGCCATCTGGCCTTTTTTGCTCGTATCTAATAGTCTACATTTCAAAGGGACTGAATCTGGTTTCTTATGCATTTGATAAACTAATATGGGGGTTTATTTTGTGTCTGTAAATATATTTATATGATGCACTACAATTTTTAATTTAAGACACATGGATTTGACTTCCATATTGTAATAAAGTTTTAGTTACATAAATATTACAATAGGCACTGAGGTTTGGCCAACCACTCTGCGATTAATGGAAATTATACATTCCCTTAGTCAAGCATCGTTTTAATATGTGCATGCTCACAAGGTTGTGATCACGTAATATCTAATTGACATCACTAATAACAAATCACTTGATTGAAAAGAAAACAAATACCGCAGCAGTTTTACATCTCCTGCGTGCAGTGCCTGTCTAATTGGGCGACAGTGCTGTTATTCTGTGAGTCGTAAACAGGCCACCTTTTCGCTTTTTAATCAGCACCAACATTCTATCATCATCATCGTAGTAAATAAATAATTAGTTATTCCCTCGGAATAATGGGTCGTATTGTGGATTTTTGCTCAATTCAAATTTGAAATATGACAGACTGGTCCGTACACATGATTAATTTGTATAAATGCAATTATTATTATAAACTAGTAAATAAATAAATCATGTAAATGATAGTTTAGGCCTAGCAATAATTGATGTTCATACCTCACAGCCACATTTAATGTCTTCGCTCGTAGTGGCCCACCACGTGTGCTCTTTTTCAGTCTCGTGTGTCCGTGTTGCTGCCTTATTCCCCCACGTGCCCTGCACTCCCACCGTCCTGTTTGCGCATTCATTTTCACTCCCGCTCTCCCTCCTCCCACCCTCCGCTCTCCCTCCTCCCACCCTCCGCTCTCCCTCCTCCCACCCTCCGCTCTCCCTCCCACGACCAACTGCACTCAATGCCCCCTCGCTGCTTTCCCGATGTCGTCCCATGTCTGCAGAAGTAAACACATACAAACCCACATACATTTTTCCAGAGGTCACAGAAAAGCCTCCGGAGCCAGGTACAGCAGCATTGGGCTGGTGTGCTGTAGCAGGGACACCTAAAGTCTTAACTAACTCTAACCAGCTGTGTGTGAAGCAGTTTCCGTTGGGCATAATAACAAGTTGAACTCTATGCAGAACTTATTTGAATAATAATGTTGGTATGTGGAGTGAAGAGATTAAAATTCACGGGATCCAAACAATAAGGTGATTAATTGTGATATTATGCCACTTATATTAAAGTACCCCATCCATTTTAATAATAAGCAAAAGGGATTAATCTCATACAAGTTTTGTCTAAGTAACAGGAGACAACTTTGACTCGAGAAGTAGCCGTCATCTCTGTTATTAGTGAAATGGTCAGATTCAATCGCTTTTATTGTTTTAAAGTTTTCCTGCATCCATTTGCCATCATAGTCGGCTGAGCTTCGTTGCACGAGGCTTGCGTCTGAGACTCAGGGTCGCTGGATTTAAACGCGCTGCCTACTTGATTGTGCATTACCAGCACGTTATCCCCGAGCCACATGTCTGCAGCTGAACATTAAACAGGCCATTACACCCTTAGCAACGCGAGGCTATTGTTGTCGTTTGTAAATGGCCAAATTTACGATGTGTACTAATGTATGTGTACATCTCCCTGAAGTCCTGGGAAAAAAAAAAACCGAATGAATAGATACATTTTTCTTTGCATTCAGTCTTGGCCACTCTTCAATGCTCCATTATTTCACAACATTTCACTGGTATCCTCAGAGGCTACAAGCATTCGCTGTAAGCAAGCAAAACATATTTATAAAATGAACAAAAATCACTGATTATTTTCAATAAGTTTTGTTTTTGATTGGTTCTGCCTACAGTTTAATACAAGCCCATGTTTACCTCGACAGATAGCTAGGATTCTCATTGCTGAATGATAGTAGTGAGTTGTTACCACTGAAATTTAAGCGTGTCCTGCTGGTGATATGTTAGGTGTCTTGCGTTTTACACAGGGTTGAGTAACAACTCTTAATAACAAACCCAGGTCATTGTACCCCAGATGATATTGCAGGCACTGAACACGTGCCATAATATTTAAGTAAATTCTGTGCATGCATTCTGTGCGTGTTCCCACTAATGCTTACAAATTCTGCTGTATCTATAGGTAATTGCATGCTTGATGAACTAAACATTGTTGAAACATGCCTTTGTAAAAAATAAATTGGCGTTTTTCTGCCCAAGTCACGAGCGCCTATTAAATTATACCATCTTCATATAATGCATAATTATTCAGTCGACTTATTCTGTAATGAGTTTATATATATGTAAGTTAACGTGAAATTTATTTTTAAACATGTTTTTTTGCAAATTATACTACGTGTTTTTAGGAATTGGTTAATTAACATTTTGTCTTGTGACATATGCCACAGTATTTAGCTCTTAATGTATTTGATGTATATCACATGACATATTGTTATTGTCCTACTGATCCAAGCTACAAGCTATGCCATAGTCGTGAAGAAGACTTAAATTGTTGATCTTTTCATTTTGTAAAAGAATTATGCAGCCTAGTATAAAACCCAACCAATACTACTCGCAAATATAAAATAGGTGCAATTGTTTGAACCATATTAACAGTTTACATTTCTTAATTGTTCTTGAACATAGCCAAAATATGTTGTGGTGTATAGTACATACCGAATACTGGTTAAGCACATTATTTTAAATCAAAACACAGGTAATTAACGGTTACATATTGCATGCTTTTGTTGACTCTCAATCAGAGGCACTAATTAGAGGAGTTTAACTCCTGACACCAAACCATATGAAAACCATATTAACCTTAACCCCATAACTTTACAGTCAGAGTGTTAGGGTAAGTATTTTATTTAGAATCGTATTGCTGCACAACTGTATTTCATGGTATATTTGGACAAAACGTAAAGAATTTGGAATATGGGTATCGGTGCGCATATTTAAGGTTCATTGTTGTCCATCTACTGTAAATAAACAGTAGAATAAATAACACAAATATATTCGAAGGATTTGCTACAGTTTTTCACGTGTCATTTTTAACCATGGACAAGTGTTCTGATCATCAGACTAATATTCACATTTATGAATGGTGTATTTTCTAAGGTGTTTCATTATCGTTCAACTTTAGAATAATAAATACGTGCATATTACTACGTCACCTTATATACGTACATTTGAAATAACATAATCTGGGATGGCTTTACACTTCAAAAATTGGCATATGAAATTGTCATTTAACATTTCCAAGTTGAATAGCGTAATAATTTGTCCCCAATCGATATGCAAATAATCTTATTTCACTTGTTTACTTTTAGATTTAGGCAACAACAGGCTTGGCCGTCCCGTGATGTATAGCACATTCAATCACACGATGGACACTGAGCTATCTCCGCCGTGCTATATTCAAGAGTTTCGTTTGGCTTTGTCATCCATTTTCCCATTTCTCTCTGTTGTCGGCTTCATTTCCCTTTCCGTTTCTTTTCTCCATCCCTCTCCTCCTTCCCTCTCCTTCCTTCCCTCTCCTTCCTTCCCTCTCCTTCCTTCCCTCTCCTTCCTTCTCAATCCCCACTGTCTTATAGAGGAGAATCCCTACAAACCCACGTATGTCTTCTCTGAATTTGTTGCTCGTCTTAATTCGGAAGGTATCTGTAACATTTGCGTGTTGTTTTATCAAACCCTGGCGTTGCTTTGCCCATAATTCTATTCACGGCTTGGTTTTTGTTCTTGTTTAGTTTGACTCGGTCACTCCAATTTAAGATTATACTTTGTTAACCAATCTACACATTACAATAACGCGTGCTTTTATTTGCAGCGATATATGTGTGATTTGTGTTACATCTCCATAAATACAAAGAGAATCCCACAATAATACTTCACATTTGCCAATTTGCATCGTGGCCAAACATGTGGCTTCCGATTCCTAACGTTGTCAAAAGATGGCGCTGTAATGCCTTGCTCTGTGTTTCTCACTACTTTGCCAGATGCACGTAATTGTGCATTTGTTAACACACTACTGAAACAAAACAGTCTGCATGCGCTTGTAATGACGTGGTCTCGTGTCACTCGGCGTACGGGAAATCCAGCATATCTGGAATGGCCGGGTGGCTCGCTGTTTTCAAGAGAAACCTAATAGCGTCACTCTTATGAAGAGGGGAAAACTACCACTGCGCTCATGAGGAATGAGCAGTGGGGCTCCGTCTCGGGGGGTCAGCTTCCAGTCACGGGCAAATATTTTTGGCTGTTTTTTTTTACACAGCCACGAACACGCTGGCCTGTATGTAATGTTTACTTTTCTTATTATTTTGTGCACGTAATGTATGAGTCACTGAATGGGTAAACATAAAAGTGCAGCCCTGCAATTACTTGTTCACGCCACTGCTGATGGAAAAGGTTAATCAAAGAGATGTCTAGTGAGCCCTGATAGAGGGCATTTGCAATGACTCTTCACGATTTTCTTATATGCCACTACTGGTTGTTGGTTTTCACTCGGGCTTTTGGGTGTAGTTGGTTTACTCTTCCATGCTGATCAGACATCTTGGAAGCGGTGGGAATACCCACACTTTACCCCACCACAAACGAACTAGTGATGGCATGCAAATCTATACTGCTTCGTGTATCGGCAGAATGATGTAAGAATTGTACCATTATTTTAACTATAAAGTACATTAAACCCAGTTGTAGTATGATCATGAACGAATTAAGATTCATAAAGCAAGGCTTTATGAC
>JAZEWT010000012.1:19094332-19123832 GCA_036362905.1 Mordacia mordax
GAAGATTTACGGACACTGTCTTACCAATCAGTTCCTTCTATCTTGGTTTTGGTTGCAAACACTTAACAGATTTATGAGATGGTCTTTTACCAAAATTGCTTTTGGTCATAAGGTCATGCCCTTAAGAAAAGGAAGCTAGCAAAGCTATGAGTCAACAGTAAAATGGTTTGCTGTCGTTTACAGCCTTAAGGAAATGTGGCCCATTATCCCTTATCAACTGAGAAAATATACATGTATGTTTACTCCGCTGTGTTAAATACATTCCACAGTTTTAACAACCAGTACTGTGCAGAAGCTGCGTTTGCTTCATACGCAGCTGGTTGCTGCTGGATGCTGTCGCCATACCGAGATAGTTTCCTTGGTTGTCGCTAAAGGCTCTTCTCTGCCCTGCCTGACTGGGTTCGTTTTTCACCCGACGGTTACAAAGCGCTGCACAGAGCTGTGAAGATCACGGCGTGTCAGCAACCATCTAGGATCTGACAAGTTGACTCGAGCTGCTCCTTCTGGTGTCTTGTTGTGTTTGTCAAGCCAAAGGATGTTTGAGGATAGTTTATTTCTGTTTCGAATGACGCCACGTTGATTGAATTTTGGAGAGCACACTATATTTAAATCTCTTTTTAATAACCTTTTGTTAATAATCTGCTGGGTGAGGGCATCGCCACATATTTCAGTCATGGGGGTTGTTTGACGAGATTTCACGCTGGGCAGTGGGAGCTGGTGAAGCAAATTAGCTACTTGCGACTCACTGCTGATGTTAGCCACGGATGGAACTGGAGCTTAGGTCATTGAGTTCATTGCCCTAACCACTGCACCAATGCTGCCAGGCTACTCTATTTGGTGTGTTATTTGGATTAAGTGGTTAATCTTTGCAGTTAGTGCTTTGAAACGTTGAATTGCATCTATAAATATGTTTCTCGTGAATGTTTAATAAGCAGATAAAGTTTTAATTTGAAAATAAATGTGTGTACAGTGTATTGCATTTTTTAAATTCTTTTTTTGGAGCATAATAGAGTATAATTGACCTTGCGGTCAGATATTTTCCCATGAAAATGGCTGCTTGGCATTACTGGCATATATAATTTTCATTTGTTCTATGCAAGAAAGAAGGTGTTCTGTTACAGAATATTAATAATATTACTTAATGTATTACCTAATGTGCTAATGGGAGTGATCGTATTAGAGATAATTGATTACTTTAGTAAATGGGATTTGTTTTTAATTACAGTGAAGTGTTTTGATTGTTGGTTAATTGTTCTGATTATTTAATAAGCAATTGTAGTGAACACAAAAGCAGCTATTACTACTTACAGCATCTTCCCCGGAGTTTAAACTTTTTATGACTTGTCTTTTAAATATTGATTTTCCTGTTCTTTGTAATTTTACCGTTTGTTACTGAAATAATGGCTTCTATTTTGGCCCTGCTCATAACGGGTCCAGACAATGAGAGTCAAGAGCACTGGTGGCTGCCTTTTATTTATTCATGAAGAACAGGTGATACCCTTTGAGTAAATGACAATTGTACTTTAGTGGGGAGCCAAACATCTGACAGTTAAACAGCTGTCGAGTTCGTATACATTATCAACTGCAAGGCACATGAAACAGGAAAAAGCACAATGCGTCTCTTCTTCCCGCATGTTGTACCACGTTTGTTCTGATGGTGAAGGAGGCACAAACACTGTGGCAGGACCTCCCAGTGAAGAAACCGCAGGCCTATGGAAGGCTGGGTTCAGACGGACGAGCAGAGAACGCAGTCGAGCGAACGAACACGAGGCGTGAAGCAGTGGGTTCGAGAGAGGTTGTGCAGGAGGAGGAGCGGGAGGAGAGACCTAATGGAAGGGAAACAGGAATGACACGCAGAGTAAGTTTACTCCCCGGAAAATGTCCTGGATGATCAGAAACGTTGATTCCTTAAAACCAATGTGACTTGTGTACATTGTGGGCTCGTTGTGTTGAGTTATAACACAACGTGTACTGTGAATTCAAATGGTGTAAAACCGTTGTTTAGAAGTATGCCTAATATTTAGATATTTCACGGAAAGGAAAATAATTCACTTTGTGTTTTTTGAGAATACACCCTTTTCGTTTGTTTTTTTATCAGTTCTCCATATAGAGATTAAGCATTATGGTGGTCCTTTCTCCAGTCTTGGCAATGTTTTATCAGGCGTTAAGGTTTTACATATTCCCTTTTTCTTCTTTTGTTTGAATTTCTTTCTCTGCTGTGTCATGTTTGTTTCTTGCTTGTGCATCCTCTAGCCGAGCTATGTAAGTATGGAGGAGATAGACGTTCAGAACGAGGAGTGGTATAAGTTCTTTGCCGAACTGGAGTTTGGCCAAAGGCCGGTAAGTGGCTGTCTTGAGCTGAACTCTGGGCCTATTGATCACGGCAACCATCCCACGCTATTAGTGGCAAATCAGCACCGTGTGATATTATGTGGCTCAGCTTTCTCTTCATCTAACGTGGCTCGGTCCCTCCCATTATTGGTCTAACCACTTACAAATCATTCCATGTGTGACTTTATTTCATCACGCAGCTATATTCAAAGGCTGCAGTGTGAAATAAAAAAAAATGTTTCAAAATCTTTTAAAATTTCATTGTAATTTTGCAAGTCATTGTCTGAGTGATTTCATAATTTTACATATCGATTCTGTAAAACATCAAAACTATTTGTATTTAAAATATTACATTGATTGTCACATTATATACCTATTCGATAAACATTTTACTATAAAAATGTATTACAAACATCACATTCAAAAGCAAATCGTACATTCATAAGCAATGCTCTGAAGAGCTGGCAGGTTTTAAAAACATGTATAATTGTCAGGCTATACATAATCGTCAGGCTATACAAATCCATACGGACTGACTTGTGGGCAGCACACTTTACTCCCTTTGCTGGTGTTTGCAATTGATCCAATCTGTTGTGCTCGATGGATTGGATCGCAGCAGGTCAAGGCAACCTGGATTGAGTACGCGTTGTTTGTAGGTTCTGGGAAAATGAATAAAGGCACTTAACACGTGGCGTTTACCGCTCCACCCCCTTACCTCCACACTTACATCTGCTGGGAGAGGAAACGCGTTTCTGCGTAGCACTTGTTCCCAATGCCCAGCAGGCCACCTTGAACTGGAGTCCTGAGCCCTTTTTGCGACGTCACGTGCAAATTATTCAACCGCATTATCATTTTGCTGCTGCAGTTATGTCCATAGGTGGGGAGTACGAACATGATATTGTCCTACCTCAGGCAAGCAATCGTATATATATATGAATTCTGTTACCCTACTCTCATCGCAACTCATTGTTAGAACCGCTTAATCCTGTACAGGGTCGCAGTGAGCCGGAGCCTATCCCGGCAGACACAGGGCGCAAGGCAGGGATATACCCACGATGGGACGCCAGTCCATCACCTGGCACTGCGGGCAATTTAGTCTGAAAGCCAGTTAATATATGCAGCAGCATGTTTTTTGGACCGTGGGAGGAAACCAGAGTGCCCAGCAAAAACCCACACGGACACGGGGAGAGAACATGAAAACTCGACACAGAAAGCACCTGAGCCGAGATTCGAACCCGGGACCTTCTTGCTGCGAGGTGGCTGTGCTACTCACTGTGCCGCCCACCCTACTCTAATTGCCAATGTTGTTTACATTCTCCTGCGGCTATTGAGAAACCTGTGATACAACTAACGTTCGAATACACCAACGCAAACGATATCGTGCTGAGGACATGCATGAAAGACGTTTTTTTTATTTAGTTTTATATATAATTTAATATGCATTTGGCATATATTCATGCATATAAAGGTTCATAATACTGTGCTTACCATAGCTTCAAATAACTAAAGCGAGTTTTGCAAACTCATTAATTTTTGTTTTATTTTGCAATTAATAGGAATTGTATTGAATGTATGTCTGCCATGTACGGTGGTACATCATTAACTAATAATACAATGCTTACTGGGTATAGGAGCTGTATACAGTATCCTGTGCATCAGCAGGAGGGTCAGCAAAGTGACAGGTTCATTTTACAGTGGCATACATTTTATTGGGCGTAACCTTGATTGTGTTTCTGTCCTGTAATCCTGGCTGACAAGAAAATCTCATTTGGTGAAAATAAAACCTGTCAGATAAACACCAAGATTGATTAAAATACATTTGTATTTGTAAATACAATGTAGATGACGTATTATTGAAGAAGAAAAAAGCTTATACTTATCTCATGTTTTGTTTATGATCGTGGAAAAAATCCATATAAACAAAAATATCCTGTATGATTTAAATATACTTTGTAAAATTAATCGTGATCTCCATCTTTGAGAACCATCACTTCTAATTTACTTTTGGCTTATACATATTTAACAGGATGCCTTCAACCGTGTTTTGTTTAAAACACATTCTATTTTTCAATCACTCCGCAATATATTGTTTATCTTAGTGTACCTGATACATTTTGATACCTTTATTTCACAGTGACACATTTGCACCATAGCTCAATTTCATCTCAGCTGGTGTAAATGCAAAATTCACACGTGGAGCGTGCGTGGCTCCCTTCCCCCACACGGGCCACCTTGATATATTCTCAGGTGTATCGATTTTCTCCAGTCCCCTCTGTCTCCCCGCTTGCCGCTTCTATTACTAATGCCTCCCTGATTGCACGCTTTATTTTCATCGCTCTATTCCTTTTCAACTCTCATCTCGTCTGTCCTTTCCTTCCCCTCATAAGTTTCGCAGAAAAATCTGGGAATACACGCCAGGCAACTGTTCCATTCTGCCTCCCCAGGAAAAACAGGTAATATATATATTTTATCCCCACTCTGGGCCACCTGCCCTCAATCTTGCTGACCATGTCTAGTAGTTTTCAACATACTCATGATCTGCCTTAAAGCTACCCTAGTCTTTACAACGAATATAAACATATGAATACATTCACGATGTACATAAACGTAGAAATAAGGTCAGAAATCATTTTTCAAATGACGTTATGCTGTTTCTCAAATCCTGAAATTGGATGAATAAAAACTTGTTATTAAAATGGTGTCTTTATTTGAAATCGAATTCTTAATTTGGAAATAGTCTGAAAGTGAAAAGCATGAGGTCCGGTATTTTTAAGATAAGACAATTACGAACATGTTATTGTTTTCCCTTCATTTGTACAATTTGTACGTGTAGCGTATATAATGAATATACATAAACCAAATCCAATATACACCAATATGTGTTTTGTGAAGGTCAAATTCAATGACGAGTAACTTGTCCTCACATATGTAAAATTGCATAATGTCCCATTCAAACTGCATCCATTTATACGTGGCATTACTTTTTCTCACACAGAAATTTTTTGAGATTAACCTTGGCTGTCAGGAAAAGGATCTTCATTTGATCTTGTCACGTTGCACTCAGCCTTTACACACACAGTTTATCTGTATAACCGCACAGTGCCTTTTCTGACATGTGTGCCTATACTAACAGCAGCCAAACAGTCAAACCATCGCTTACTGTTATCTATAGTTGTTTTGCTCTCTTGCTGCTGTTGCTGCTTTGTATGCATGGTGTGATCTCAACTGCAGTCTACTCTTTGCTCCAGGGTTTGCTGCTTGGCTCGTTTATTGAATAACTGCAAATTACGCTGTATTGTCCTTTGCCGCGGTATCATGTAAACAGAGCATCTTCTCATCTCATTATCAGAAACCGCTTAGTCATGTACAGGGTCGCGGTGAGCCGGAGCCCATCCCGGCAGACACAGGGCGCAAGGCAGGGATATACCCGCGATGGGACGCCAGTCCATCACCGGGCACTGCGGGCAGTTTGCTCTGCAAGCCAATTAACCTATGCAGCAGCATGTTTTTTGGACTGTTGGAGGAAACCGGAGTGCCCGGCAAAAGCCCACGCCGATACAGGGAGTGTTAACATGCAAACTCCACACAGAAAGGCACCCGAGCCGAGATTCGAACCCGGTCCTTCTTGCTGTGAGGCGACAGCGCTACCCACTGGGCCACCGTGCCGTCCTATAGATCATCTTTCCGTTATATTTTCTCTTAGTGTACAGCATGAACACAATTTATTTACATTCCTCCTGCCGTATTCATGGACCAATGCACAGATCAGGTGTTTGACCTTTAAATGCATCTTTCCCCGAATGGGGAGTTCAAATTACACAACTTGTGTTTTTTTGCATTATCAACTAATAGGTTATGAAATATTCTAAATTAAAAAGGGTGAAACAGTGGATCACTCATGGTAATAATGTACAAATCTTTATTTCACCACTGCTGAATGAAGGGTTGCCGGTACGATATTCGTCATTGAGTTTATTCGATCGTTATTTATCTCCTGGCCTGTGCCTCCTGATCAGAGGGGAGGGCCTGGGACAAGTTCAGGTATCACTTGCCACTGATGTTGGCTGTGACTGGTATTCAAATCAACTTAGTCAGTTTTGCAGCATAGTGCAGTAGTCACTGTATTACAACAGTCTATTAATAATAATATTAACTTCTTCATATGTTATTGCCAGTGATATATTCCCCAATGTCCTAAGCAGCTCTCGTACCGACTGGAAAGTTTATATTATTGATGGCTGTGACAGTGTCACCTGTCACCTGACTGACCAAATTTTTTTGGGGCTATGTCACGTTTAGCGTATGAATATGGGACTGTGTGTGCCTGTCTGTGCATAAATATGTGCATGTAAGTATGCACGTTACTGCAGACCTTTTGAATATTTGGCATTTCATTCTTGGAATTTGTATGAACGGCTGTAGTTATTTTGAAAACAATAACTTTTTTGTACTAAGGACAATGGTATACACAGAGGAACTGTTATATTGTGTTAAGGCTTAACTTTGTGTATATCAGTTTTAAATTTAGTACAGTTTTGATGATTGCTTCGAAAAGCTGCTCTCTCGGGACAGCCATGTCGATCGTTTCCTCTCTCCGCCTCGCGACGTTTCGGCTCACACGTTAGAGGCATCCTCAGGCATTAGTACAATCGTACAGTTTTGCTGTTAACCTAAACAATATAAGCTGGATATAAGCACACCTAATTTAAGCACAGTTTCCATGTGAGGAACACATGCGCACATTAAACTGGAGGAGCTAAGGCAATGGATAACTTCCGATACAAACTCTCATCTCATCTCATTATCTGAAACCGCTTAATCCTATATAGGGTCACGGTGAGCCGGAGCCTATCCCGGAAACACAGGGCGTAAGGCAGGAATACACCCGACGACGGGACGCCAGTCCATCGCCGGGCATTGCGGGACAATTTTAGTCTGCGAGCCAATCAACCTATCCAGGAGCATGCTTTTGGACTGTGGGAGGAAACCGGAGTACCCGGCGAAAACCCACGCGGACACGGGGAGAGCATGCAAACTCCACACAGAAAGGCACCCGAGCCGAGAGATTCGAACCCGGGACCTTCTTGCTGTGAGGCGTCAGCGCTAACCACTGGGCCACCGCGCCGCCCGAAGTGGAATACATATATCTTAATACCCACTAATTGTTTGAGATGGGGGTTTTAATGTGTTCCGAATTATAGCTTATGGTTATGGCTACGGCTGTAGCCACTCATGCTGTTAGTGATGTATATAATAGGGTCCTCTCGGTATAGTGTCTTTCCAACTTCAGAGTTTTCTGGTTGAGTAATTCCCTACATTTGGTGAGCATCGATGGGAAGCGAATTTAATCGATGAAGAGAATTACTGACTCAGAGCAAATCAAAGCTTAAATCAGGCAGAGATCTCAAGATCGCGTCAGGGTGAAGCAGAGAAACTTTCTATCAGTGGGCGAAGTAGCAGAGTACCCGTCCTACGGGCGATCTTGTTCTACGGTGATAGCTGCGCAAAAGCGGGAATGAAGTCTGAAATAGTGTTTTAAGTTTTCGAAGTGTAATCAATCAATGGAAAGTAAATATGAAATAAGACACAAGCGAATGCCCGGCGGTGGACTGGCGTCCCGTCGTCGGGTGTATTCCTGCCTTACGCCCTGTGTCTCCGGGATAGGCTCCGGCTCACCGTGACCCTATATAGGATTAAGCGGTTTCAGATAATGAGATGAGATAAGACACAAGCGTTCGTGTCGTACGGACAAAGTGCTTATGAAGGATGAAGTATTCCAGTCGATCACTCTCAGTGCGGACATGCATACAAAAAAACACTTGCTCTATTGTTTATCAATTATGATTCTGTATACTCGTTTTTAAAATTGTTAATTGCACTTGCTGATTGGAATCAAAGTGGATAGAGTATCAGCATCAAAGTCTGCTCAAGTATGGCAGCATCGTTTCTTTCACAACGCTGTGCATTTCTCTCAGTGCTCGTCTTTGTGATGTGGTCGTCCTTGAAGGCATGGGATCGCAGACCATGGGGGTTTGTTGTAACCCCCGTAAAGGTTACAAGTAGAATGTGACTATTCATTCAACACGTGTTGTGACAGTGTCTCTATGGTAATTTTGGGTAGAACTGCAATCTCTGTGTAATCTCAGTATGCAGTGAGGTCACTCGAGTCTTCTCAATTCCTGTAGTAATGACAAATCTGCTTTATCCGACGACATCTTGGGGTATGGCAAGGTGACTGACATAGTCACTCCTCCGTGGTATTAAATGACAGCTTCAGCGAAGCCTGAAGCCCAGTAGTATCTTGGAAATCCTTTAGAATTTCTCAGATTTCTGTATCTGACCAAGGTCATATCAAATTAATGACTTCTTTATTTACATCTTTTCATATATTTTGCGACACGTAAATAATGTTCTCTTTAAATGTGCTGTTGCAATACAACTTACACCAGTAGTTTTCCAGGAAATTATATAAATAAATGGATATGTTGCATTGTTATTCTCCACGTGGAGACAAATATTCTTAACTTTTTTTTAAATAATGTTTTTTTTAAATGTACTGTTTCAATACAACTTAGACCAGTAATTTTCCAGGAAATTATGTAAATAAATGGATATGCTGCATTGTTATTCTCCACGTGGAGACAAATATTCTTCACTTTTTTAATCAAGGGTGGTGTAATATACCACGTAGCGTATGGCATGCAGCTTGATATTATGCAATCCAGAGGAACAAGCCACGAATAAAAAGCATTATTTTACATTCAACACTTTTGTGAAACCTGAATAAATCAAAATTTTGCACCGTTGTGATTATTACATGAATTCGTTTCAGCTGAAAGCTGTCCGTAGTTGTGGCTGCAAGATCCATATATCGATTATGTTGAGTTTATTGATGGAAACAAAAAGCTGTGTGGGAAAAAAAACAACGGAAAATATAATTCAATGTTTTCGACTTGAAAATTGCCGTGCACTCTATTGTCCGGCATCTCCATACTGTCTATTTTTGTGCAAGTTTTTAAAAAAGTGCGTTGCACAAGTGAGTAACAACACATTGCTTTGGAATTAAACAAAAGGTTTTGCTTCGCTGAGATATCCCCAAAAGGAAAGCCATCGCTGCTATTGCTTTTGAGGCGAGGGTCAGGGGAGCTGTTGCTAAGTTTTTTTTCTCGATGGCATGTTTTCCTGGCCAAGGGATTTCCCTTGTGGGTGCTGCCATTTCCCCCCCCCACCTCACTCGTTACAATGGAAATCTGTTTCCTGTTATTACTCGAGGAGGACCTCACTGCTGACCAGACACATTGAGCGCCTGATGGCTGAGCGCATGGTTATGAACATCCAGATCTGCAGTGTACAGTATAGTATACTGCACACGTGACTCAGCCAAACCGTATAGTGCAGCTATAGAAGCACAACTCAGTTGCAAATTTCTACTCTTTACATGCGCACACAATCACCCATGTCGTCCTTATTGTTTTAGCAATTTAGTTTCCCCAAATATGTGGCTTCATGGGTAGTATTTCAATCTTGGTATTGATTTAAAAGATGCTGCCATGGTATAAAGGGTAGCAAATTGAACTTGCAATACAATGGTCGCCAGGCGTGGCAGTTGACAAGTTTCTTAAATCTTCTTACCTCTGTCCACCCAGCAGTATAAATGGGTGGACCATAGTTGAATGGTTGGTCAATTATGGTGGGGTAAAGTGTGGATATTTCCACCTCTTTGCAGACTTCTGACATGTTGCAGAGTGGGCCAAAATATTACCGAGAGAAACTCTACAGAGCACCACCGAGTGGAGGCCCTTCCACGAATAGTGGTGTCACTAAGTAACTTGCAAAGCTACACCTTTAGCTTTACTGAAGTAATTTAATTTATTTGTTTTCTTTTTGTATAATTTTGTGCCATTTGAGTACCAAAATATGTTTCAACTCGTGCATAATATGACCGAATGGCATTTACTGTGGTTAGTAAATTTACTGCCGTTTTAATCTATAGTAAAATAAATTCAAGGTAACAATGTAATTTCCCACGGGAGCCGTTAGCCAATTCTTAAAAGGGATTTTTATGAATGCTTATTTACGCTCTACCAAGCAATTGTAGGTGCTCATGTTAAGGGATATTTTTCAAGCGTTCAAGGTTGCACTGCACCATAGCACTGGTGGGCCTCATTTAGCATTAATGTCTCCACCCGGGAGTCGTGTTAACACGTCTCTCCTGTGCGTGCCTTAACCTATATGTAGAGCCTGGCAATGTAATCCAAAGGTTTAAACGGCGTTAATCGTCTCATTCTGGGCCAACAACGTGAAAATGTAACGTTGACTGCTCTGCAAATACTGTCCTGCATAAATAACTGAGTAATGCAGACTGATTGTATATTTTTTACTTGAATAGGCCTTCACCCAGCAACTAATTAACTAATGCCGGTAATGTGCGTTTAACTTTTTACAGAGTTGGCTTTTTAAATACATTTTTGTCGAAAATTCAGCAACGCGTTTTATTTTGTATAGATTGTCAATCTTGGTATGGTACATACAATTTTGAAATATGCGAGTCAGGTGGAGGAGTAATATGTTGTATAAAGTTGGCCTCGTAAGCTTTAATTAGTGCTGACTCATAGTATAAGCACATTGTTATTTTCAGTTGCTGATGCTTCAGCATTTTATTACTCGGTGAAGTCGCCCATTGTAGGTCGGCATTGGTTTGAGGTCAGACTAGCAAGAATCTGCTGATTCGTGGAGTAATATTCCATTTCCACGTTTTCATATACCAATAATGTATGTATCTGAGGTATCCTGTATATTATTGCTTTTTTCACATTTTTAAAGACACATTAAAGCTACATGCACACATATTAAAACAGCATGTTAATATGTAGTTCTGTTAATTCATGAGCTTTGGTCAGCTTGATAAATTCTGGTAAATGTCAGTGTTTTTTCCCTAATTCTTATTTTTCATCCATTTTCCAAATAAGAGACCTATAAGTGGTTCTTACAAATACAGTAATATATTGAATATGATATTCATGGTGTGCTGCCATTCCTAAGCCAAAACACAGTCAGGATGGGAAATTTAAATTACACTGTTGATGCACGCAATCAATATCAACACAATTCTTCTAACAACATTTCATCCAATTCAACCGATCAAATGGAACCTTTATCACTGCCCGTTTGTAATTTAGTTTCTGAAACTCGCTGTGAAATGGGACACGTAGTCGCACGAAATTCCCCACTGGAACAAATTCAACCAGACAAAGCCTTTTTTGCACGATGTCACATTTCACATTTCGCCCACGTTTCTGAGTAACATATGTAGGCGTCTTTCACGCCAGGCCTCGTTGTCAGGGCACTATGTGTCGTCGTAATTCACATACGCCCAGGGGATACGGGAGAACTCATGGGGGGCGTTTGCATGGGTTTAGGCATAAGCTGCCCTATTTTATGTGGAATATTGGCTTCCAGGATTGCAGTGTGTCGGTACAGGTGTGATGCACGGCTCGTGTAAGAGTCCGTTTGTGCTTCTCTGGCCACCCATCATATTTATCATCGGTGAGAAGAGAATTTCCCCAGTAGAAGGCGTATGGTATCACTCATAAGATTTACGGTCATAGCCTGCCTTCATTATTCTAGCGCTTCGTAGTGGTCATAGGTTAACCTAAAGTATTTCCAGGGTTTATTTCTCACTGAATATTTTTTAGGTCGCTCTATAGCTATACATTCTTGGAGGTGGCACTTGATGAGTAGCCATAGCAAGAGGTATGTTGGATGTGGTGTGCCCGGTGCGTTGTGGGTCGCTAATCATGATCTGGGCGAAATTAAGTCTGGAATCTTTACCTGTGAATTATTTACTTTATTCATAAAATAATATTGGGGAGTTTTTTTACAATTAAAACTAACGAAATTTTAGCTTTAAATCATATTTTACCTAAACATATAGTGTTAGTGTGTGTGATTCTTATGAATTTCTCATCTCATTGTCAGAAAACGCTTAGTCCTGTACACGATCGCCGTGAGCCGGAGCCTATCCCAGCAGACACAGGGCGCAAGGCAGGGATATACCCACGATGGGACGCCAGTCCATCACCGGACACTGAGGGCAATTTAGTCTGTTACGTGTTTTTTAAAACACGTGTTTTTTAAAACACGTAACATAAAATTGTTACTTTATTTACTAACATCATTCTCATTGGATTGTTGGACAGCTGGTTTGAAAAGTACAGTATGCTGTCGTATCTGTAAATGTTAAAGGTTGTAATTGGAAACCTCTACATTTCATTGCCAGGCAGTCTAAATATTGATTGATGTCGCGTTTATCCTTACAGCTAGATAACATGCAGAGTGTATGTTATTTGCAATTATCAATGGTGCAAAGTGGAATAGATAATGTCAAGTAACATAAATCAAAATAGGGAGTGTGACCTAATTAGGTGGGTTAATGTTGAATCTTTTTTCGGACACAGAGAAAGACTACGTGTACCCAGTTCGTGTCCAGTGTACACTCGGGAACCGGCATTAAATATCGGGATGAAAGGAAACCTCGAGGCTTCCATCATCTTGAGTGCGCCAATCAAAAGCCCGTATGTGTCGTCGTTCGCTCAGTGACAGGGTCGCCCCACTCGGAGTCCCCTTAAATCACCCCATCATCTGAATTCAGAGCGCAGCCCCGGTGGATCATTGCGTGCACCACTGTACGGCCGCGCGCAGGCAAGCATGGGGCTGAGCCGTGGTGCCGTGCGCTCGCCGCGCACCGCTCTCGGGTGTTCGCGCATTGCCTCTTGTTGTCTTCCGACACTCACGGAGGATGACATGCACCGGATGAGCGCGACGATAGTGGCTCGTTAATAAAAAAAATGGTAAGTTTAGTGAGCCATGCTCGCATCGAGAGGGCATTGGGTTTAAAAAAAAAAACGGAACACGAGCATTTGCGCTGCTTCTTAAAAATATTCCGACGGTGGCTCTTAACAAAGGCTCTGTTAAGCGCCCCTGTGCTTAATGTTCTGCCAGAGGTGGGTTTTTGTGGAAATGGTACGTTTTGAATAGAATGTAATGTTGCAACATTGTTATGTTGATAAGGCATTCATTCTGTAGTTATTACATTGGTTTTGTTGTATCTCATTTACATGTAAATGCAATTCATACATGAACGTCATTGCTTGCTTGGTTATTGTTTAGCTTTTGTTTCTGTGCATTTAACCATGTAGTCATCTTCCGGTGTCTAAATGTCCATTCGTTAACTAATTTTAAAGATTATTGCCTTGCGTTGATTTGAGCGTTTGCTGCGAGTGATACCTCCGGGAAATGCACATCTGCTGGGGGTTGTGTCTGTGTGTGTGTTTTTTTATTTACCTTGTGCCATTTCTCCTTTCAGATGTCTGCCCATAGTGTGTCTGCTGAACAGCCCACAGACAGAGCGGCATAGTGAGTACCGTTCCAGTTGCACATCTCACCCGGGATGCACGCCGAGCCCCTGCTTCTCCTCCTCGTGTTCTTTTATCAGCAGCCTTTGTCTTGCAGACACGTTGCGTTTAGATGGTTGACTTGTATTCTTACTTTCAGCGCACTGCTTTATAAGCCTCTTTCACACAGCAGATGTATTTATTTGGCACAGATTAAGTCCTAGCACTGTAACCCTGTGATACTTTTGTACGTATGTCGTGTGGTATATTTTAATTGCAATACATTTACAAAGTGCAAGTGTGTGTCTTCCCTTTGGTAACAATGGGTATAATGATTGCTTCGAAAAGCTGCTCATTTGGGACAGCCACATCGATCGCTCCCTCTCCGAGAGAGCAGCTTTTCGAACCAATCATCATGCATCGAGCCGTGAAAATCTACATCATTACAGTAATGGTTATAAACAAAATCTGAACTCAGGCTTTCTGAAAATATGCATTTCCATCGTTGTTAAGTGTTGAACATTTTGTTTCAAAATTTGCATTGGCGTTGTGTTGCCGATTTACATTTGGTAGACACTCCAGACAGAGTTTTAGAAATAATAACAGCACTTCAAGAGCGCTTTAAAGCAGGGGGTCGCGAAGCGCTGCACAGAGCCGTGGAGAGAACGGCGTGTCGACAACATCAGAGTTCACCAACTGAGTAAAATAATGACTATAAATCAATAAATAATATTACATGGCATGAATCGTTGAATTTAACCCCCTGGGCCAGATGTCATTAAAGGGACACTGCTATATGTATTTATACTTATGTAACGATGTAGGTTTTTCACGGCTCGATGCATGATGATTGCTTCGAAAAGCTGCTCTCTCGGGACAGCCGCGTCGATGGCTCTCTCTCCTCTCCTCTCGACGTTTCACCTCGCACGTTCGAGGCATCCTCAGGCGCAGTGTGTGCGCGAGGAGAAGAGAGAGGAGCCATCGACACGGCTGTCCCGAGAGAGCAGCTTTTCGTTGCAATATTTGTACTTAATATGAGAGTGTGAAGAAGGCAGGTCTGGACAGTCCCATGATTACTATATATAACAGTAATAATACAATTTTATAACACACACAAATTGTATGTCTCGTCATGCATGAGATGTAGATACTGTTAATAATAATACGAAATATAAAAAATTCTCAAGTAAACGGAAGGCTGAAAGACTATATTAATGTGCCCGTGCCATGTAATTCCAAATTAATTTGATGAGACAGTCATATTTTGATTAAAAACAGTGAGGCAATTGTTAATCTTAAAAAAAACAGTCTAAATTCCAGTTCTAAATGTGTGGTCTAGCCATTTGAGGGCAAAATGTCCCAAGTAATAAGCATCTTCATAAGCTAACACATTACATGGAAAGAAAACCTAATTTATTAAAACCTACCCTTATGAGTTTATCACGGGAAGTTAATTGGTGTAAATAAACCGGGTGATCTCAAAGACCAAACATGAAAAACACTCTCTCCATGGGAGAAATGTTATCCATGGGTACATTTTCATTAGTTGCAATTGCCAGAAATGGTAAAACCTTTTCTCTGTCTTTCAAATGTTATCTACTTAAGAACAGTGCACCATTCCTGGAGAAACTGCGGCAGTAGGTTATTACTAGCCGTGTGATAATTGCTTGGATTACAGCCCGATTTCACTCTCCTTGCTTAATGTAATTGAGAAAAAAATGCACAACAATCCATGGTGGACATAATTGCATATAGTACCAAGCTGAACCCAGTCAGGTTGTTTGTGTTTAAGTTACTTAGGTAAAAAAAAATAATGGGTCATTTATATTATCAGTTATCATGTGATTTGTAAATTTATTTGAGTAATATTGTCCTCGACATAAATAATTTAGACGTTCATTGTTTTTGCATTTTATTAACTATAGCAGCCTTGAATTTAATCACTTGCTTGTAATTAATGATGTTTACTCATCTCTTGCATTGATATGGTTTTCATTGTAATTATGAATAAATTATATATTTTTTAAAGTGATAAAGAAGTTGCAGGTCTTTGTGTCGTAGCGCAAAATGTGTACAGGATTTACTCTTCAATGACAAATTTGTATAAAATATTACTTAATAAATATAACTTACTAAAATATTGAAATTCACACGTAAAAAATGAAGTTCCAATAATCAATTCAAGATTTGTTTTGCTAAAACTACATATCAACACATTTGAGCCCATTAGGTTTGAATTTTTTGATGCATGGCTAATGCTATTTTCCCATGGCTTTTAAAATGAGCCGGCCCAATTTTCAAAGTTGGCAACAAGGCCATGTAGATGCAAGTTCCTAGGACATCCTTAAGCTGAACCAACTGAGGTGCACTTGCTCGCTTTAGAACCACTTTTCTGCCAGCACAAGCATGCTTGCACCAGGACCATGTTAAGCCGGTCCGTCGTGGACCAGGGGTTTGCAGACTCTTTTCCACTGCACAATGTGAAGCCGATACACATGTAAAGACGTGGTGATACCGCGTCATTAATATTCGTCTCCGTACTGATGATGCCACACACAGAAAAAAAAATGCATATTTAGCCCTGGCCCTGCTTGACTATGACGCTTGGCTCGGGTGTGTCTGGAAAATAATTATCAGAGATGCGTGTAGTGGACCAGCATCTGAGCCGCTACTGGACATAGTCCAGTCAACATAGTAAAGTGTCGCTACCCACACTGAGGTCAACTTCAGAGCTGCTTTACAAAACATGACAGTGGGAAAGTCATTCGTAAAAATATATCATAGACTTTAGCTAGGCAGAGTGTAAACTAAGCCAATGGTATATTCAAGCTTGTTTTAAAAAATGTGACATGTGGTTGTAAGGAAGAGGCAAAATTGGAGGACAGCCCAACATTCAAAGCATGGAACACTAAACTTGCTGTGTGCCTGGCCATTCCAGGGATTGCTCAGCATGGCATTTTCCCATGCCATAGCGGGTCATAGCTGTTTGTTTTTTAACCAGACCTCACCACACACGTCTGTGTGGGATAGTGAAGGGAGGGTGTGTGGATATGGTACCATAAAGGTAGAGTCCAACCGTGGGGTTCACTGCACTGCCCACTGGTGCACACAATTTGCCCCCGTTTTGTGCACAGTTATTGTCCATCCAAGCAATATACAGGCTCATCCTGCCTTTGCTTTTTGTGATCGGGTGAAATCAGCATGTTCTGGATAAATATGCCATCGTCGTGTGTGCTTACATATAACACAAAAAAATGGTATTTTTCTTTTCTAAATATGAAGCCCAATGTATTAACTGCTAATGGTGCATATGAAATGCTATTAATTAAAATTAATGGAATATATATTCAAGTTTGTTTTTTCTGGCCTTCTAAAAATTATACATTTTTTTATTTTAATAAATACCCAGCAATTATAAATTCAAACATTTCCTTGTATACTTATTTCATTTTCTTTGGACAGATGGACACTATACACATGCCTTCATTGCATTCAAACCATATACGTACGTTGACAACGTGGAGAAACTGCAGCTGATGTCAAACAACTGTAGCTCTTCTCATCAATTTCAGTCTATTCACACCTCCCTAGGGCTATTACATATTGTTTAAAAGAGCAGCCATCAACCACTGGCACACTTTTATCTGATTGCTATTCCACAAGCGTTTATGGCCGGGAGAGACGGTGTCATGCAAACGAAAAGAACTGAAAGCGGGTGCTTGTCTTTCCGTGCACAGCGCCATGGAGCCAGGTTATTACGCCGTGAGAAGGCAGTCGGAGCCAGCGGTAAGCCCTGTGGGGGCCCCCGGCTGTGAGGAAGAAGAGAGGCAGGTGTACAAGGCAGTGCTGGAGGGAGGGGACATCCCCATGCAGGGCCTCAGCAGCGTCATCAAGAGGCCCTCAGTCACTTCCGCACCGCTCTCTCCTCGCTCCAAAGGTACGAGTTCCCAAGCCCCATCGTGCACCCTCACACGTGTCACACATGCATGACTCTCCTGAAAATGCCATATTTCCACCTTGTCGATTATTGTAACCTATCTGTGAATTTCTGCATTTGAGAGAAACATGGCATTTTCAACCATATTCTCCATATTCGCACACCGTCGATTATTGCACGCAAATATGGCCCCCAGGCCATCGTGGTGGCTGGTTGGATCAATGTGCTCGACGTGCAGTCCTCACAGTAATGTCGGCAGTGACGCACTTGATGGGCACGCTGCAGACAGTGGGCTTTATAACTGGCGCTGCTCTCTAAGGATGAGAGCCATGTTTGTCTGCCCAGATGGAGGGATGCTCCCTTGCATGCCCCTCTCTTGCAGTTATGGCATATAGTTAATCTCACATTTGCATAAGCCAGGGTTAAATATTAGGATTGCATATCACTTTGTGTGGCTCGTATTATGTAGCACAAATACAAAACGATAGTTAATGCAGTTATCACTGCACTTGTGAAATTTAATTTTGCTTGGATTTAGTGTTTTTGTTATTCATATTATTTCACGAGAAACAAATTCCATTGAGAAATAAACATCATTACAACACTTTCAGCCAGTAATTACTTCCAGCAAATGTGGATTTGCATAATTAATATTCACTGATGTAGGCTTCCTTAATACCGTGTATAATACACGCGTCTTTTGATTTGTAGAGTAAAACGATTGGCAGGTCACGTATGGTGGGGCAAGGTGTGGGTATTCCCATCTCTCAAAATGTCAGGGAAGAGTAGGCCAATACCCTCTAGATGGAATCGATGGTGCTCTAATGAAAGTTCTTCTACCAACAGAGGTATAAGTGAGCACTTGCATGGCTACGCATCTACTTTTTATATGCAGTTGAATGTTTTTATTCCTTGGTTGATCATTTTGATGGATATTAAGAACTATCACATTTCTTTTTTCATCTTCTGAATATCTGCTTCTAACTCGTAGCAGCAAGAAATGTGCTCTAAATTCTGCTTTATGTGTGCATTCAATTTCGTCTAAAATGCTTTTACAAAACCTCTTTTAATCGTTTAATGTTTACAGAAATCATAATCCAATTAATGCAATAATTTACATAAATGACACGGTCTTTCGTAACAAGCATGTGTGTAATGAATTCTGCTGATCGATGACCTGAACATGTCCTTCACCAATTTGCATGAATCTTTATTATATTTTTAAAAATCATGACCAGTTATAGACCGACCTTCTTGTGCTTTGATCCCCCATTTGCTGCACTTTCTGAACTGGTGAGCCTGTTCTTAACTGCTGTGAACCACTTTGTTTCCTTTTCTTCATCTCTCCTAACGCTTCCGGTGGATGGTGAAGGTGGGGACTCGGTGTCTTCCCTCTTGTTTTCTGATAGTGATATAGTTTGTAGTGACCCCGGTAGCAGTCAGACCCACCTGTTCCTTAGCGCAGAAGCAGAGGCATCAGATGCTTGCTGCGACGTGGTGGATAGGCCGAGCGAATCGACAAAAATGACCCGCGACGAAGACATCGGCATCGACCAGAGCTTGGCGAAGCGACGGTCTCACAGCTGCGACGACCTGCTCAATGAGAGCCACAGTGTGGAAACGGAGCAGCCGGTCAAGTCCGAGAGCGCTGAAAACCTCACCTCCAAGGAGAGACAAGAATATGCCGAGATTGGCGACATCAACCGCAGGGATCGCGGGAAAAGGAAAAAAGTCAAGCGCAAGGTCCGCGTCACCGACCCGGAATTCAGCGAGCTGTACAGGACGATGCATCAGATCGATCGGCAGCAAATCACTCCATCACCGTCGCTGTGCTGCGTTGGGACCATGGTGAAACGATACGAGGGCAGCGGTGTGGGCCTGCTGCCCAATCACGGCGGACAGACAGAGGAAGTCCCAAAGGACCTGGTGACAAGCAGGATTACAGAGTTTGAAAAATTCATAAAAAGGACCAAGTCTATGCCGAATCTGAAAATAGCAAATCTTGTTCCATCGCCAGTGGCTGTCATGGTGATGTGTAAAAGCGATACACTTTCCATCAGGCGTATGGGAAATTCGTTTTCCGCTGACTCACTGCTGGATAGTGAGGTTGCAACGGAAAGAAAGTGGCAATCAACCAAACGAAAACAGAACGCTGTGCCCCGAAAGAAAACGAGCTTCGCCAGCAGTGATGCAGTACATCCCAAAAAAACCATGGCTGCACCGCCACTGGTGATAAAGCAGATCTCAGTGGAGAGAGAAAGAGAAGACGATGCAGACACTGATGGATTCGCATCCAAGCTGAGTGAATTTGTGTTGGTGGACAGGACGTCACTGTGCACAGAGAGCGAACTCGATCGCTTGTCCTTCGCATCGTGTGAAAGTTTGGAGAATGTGCGCCGACGAACACACAAACACCTCTCTGGAGGCTGCACTGGCTACTGCCCAGCATCCTGGGCCCGTTTCACACTCATGAGTTTGTATGACAAGAACAACTACGACTACTATAGGAGCAGGAGCTCTCCTCTAAATTACAAATCCACAAAGATGGGAAACTACACAAGAAACTACCGCACGCAAGCACAGCCAGATCGCTCGAGCTTTGCCAGGGCAGCATGTCTCATCAACCCAGTTCCCGTCAGACTCAAGAAGAAGTGCTTCACCTCCCCACTACAGACTATGAGCAGGCAAGCCCACAAGGCAGAGACATTGTCTTCTGTGCACGAGACTTACCGGGAGAGGATGCGAAGAGAAACACGGAGGCGTAGTTTGCCCGACAACAGGCTTCTTCGTGAACTCAAAACCGAGATTAAACCGTTTGTACCAGAGAGGAAGTCTTCTCGATATATTTGGGAAAGTTCTGAAGCCCCATACCAATATTTTTCAGAAAACCATTATCCTGGTCATCTGGATAATGTTGAGATGTCTTGTCCTTATCTTCCCAAGAGACAATATGCAGAATACCTTGTAGATACATCCTACCCGCTTCTGAAACCTATCTCACCCATCCCATCATCAACTTATCTCCTGGACAGAGACCAGCCTACATACCTGCCTGCTGCTGTGCGAGGAGCTTATAGCTGCCATGTGGATGGTTTAGAAGGTCGCTCAATGTCGCCTCTGTGGTTGCTGGGCAGCAGCCCCCTACCACTGGAGGCAGCGCTCTACCCGCAGCCAAACCTCAATCACTCTGAGCTCTCACTGCATAGCCTGGATCCCAGCCACAGAGCCCAGGGCGATTACCATTTTGTCCATCACCAAGGTGGAAATCTGTTGCCTTGCCTTCGTCAGTGTTCAGTGATTGGTCGTGTCTATGTCCTGTGGTTGCTAATGTGATGATTCTTTTTCAAATGTGTCCTTAAATTCCATATAATGATATCATTCCGTTGTTTGTGCCATTTTCCAGCAGCGATGATGTAGTTTTACTCAAGTGTTTTGTCATCATTTACATCCATACATACACTACATTGTTCCTTTTTTGAAGTGAGGGCAATGGGGTTGTTGCACAGTATTCTGGCCCACGTATGATTTGCATTATATAGGCATTTTTGTACAGCTTTTAATGTCTTAGTGGAAGCAGTGTTATGCAGGTTGAGAACGATTTGAATGATATACCTGGGTTAGAGACATAACCTTCTAACAACCCCTTGTTCGTTACTGCTTCCTTGTTTTAATAATGGAGAAATCTGTTGAATGTATTATTTTACATTCAGCGCTTTGCATCACATACATAGTCATTTGCTACAAACCTGCAGAGCTTCACATACTCATTGCCTTTACTAAAAGCTTAAGCTTGGCCTAAATTTTAATTTCTCTGAATGTATTTGTAGATTTTTTTTGCACGGAAAACGTGCAAATTTGTTTTCAGCATAAATAAGCAAAACATTACAAATGTATGGGTATTTTTTGCAAGTATAGGGATGTTAAAGACGCGGCGTTACCATTTCTGGCATTAATACAAGTGTTAAGATCTGAAAACACCAAATAGTCACATTTTGGAAAGTGTCACGTTTGCAAAGCCACACACATTTGTGGCAAAAACATGCAAACAAAGAGCTTTCATAATGCATGCATTGTCCTTGAAACTGATTGTCCTACACTGAGACAGCTTCCTTTAGAGAGTGGTCTCATTGCTGGCCAGATGTTGTCAAAAAGCAACCAAATCAGGACAATGCAATATCAATGCATTAGCAGCTCGGGTTGAGCAGTTTAATCTATGGATGCTTGCCAGTACACAGACGTAAAAATGAAGAAACTTTACCATTGTTGGCAATAATGCAAGTATGAAGATCTTAAAAGAGGTAAAGCCTTTTCTTTTTTTAATCTCTATACTGGAAAAAAAAAGGTTACTAATGCATTGATATTGCATTGTCCTGATGTGGTTGCATTTTGGCAACATGTAGCTAGCCCTGAGACCCACTCTCTATAAAGGAAGGTGTCTCTGCTGTGGAACAATCAGTTTCAAGGACAATGAATATACATTATCAAGGCATTTTGTTTGCATTTTTTTGCCACAAACATGCGTGGTTTTGAAACTTGAAACTTTCCGAAAATGTCTACTTTGGGTGGTGTTATTGACGAATTTGTTGAGAATTATTCTCGTGTACCACAGCCAATGCGATATTGAAAAATATACTCTTTAAAGCACCGTTTGTAATATTCACATTTGCAAATCTGTAGATGTATTTAAATACATTAATTTACATGACAATACGTTAAAGAGGCATTGAAGAAAAGGGCAGAATAGCACCCATTTTGGGCTAGATGCTCCGTTGTGAACAATGAGATGGTGAGCAGGGACGTAGCAAATGGGCTATGATGTCTGCATTATTGTGCCTTACCGCAGAACACCTTTCACCCTTTCACTGGCCCATGAATATATTAATATTGTTGGACTTGCATTTAGCGTCTTTAATTTTGGATTTACTGTTATTATTATTGCCACAAAGTGCTATGCAGTGTTGCCAGAAATGAATCTCTTCATAAGATCATTGTGTGCTAAACACTCTCAAAAACATTCGTTTGTAAATACGGTAGAGTAATTACAGAATGTATGTTCGTGGACAAGTTGCATAATCGTACTGCAATGGTGAAAGGCAGTACTGTTTTGTGTACATTCATTGAAGGGCATGTGCTTCATCTTTATGTTGACTCAAATGTCAATAATTATTAGCAATGCATGACTTTTCTCCATTCATCCAGCTTTGTGTCGGAGTTAATGTTAACTCGATCTTCATTAAGCAGTTAATTAATTGTACGTTTTTTTAACAACTGGCTTATTTTTTAAAGGCTGTAGGAGGTTGGGGAACAATTAAAATATATGTAACCTGTTTAATTAGAAGTTTTTGTTTACTAAAATTATTTCACAGGATTAAGGTGGTAAATATATAGAGAAAGACGTTATTAAATGAGAGGCACACAAACACATTGATAAGCTTATTTTGAGCCCTGTGTTTATTTTCTAAATAATTAAATGAGCCTATTGCTGTTAGAGATCACTATATTAAAAAAAGTAATGTGCTTCAGTAATTTTAAGTTCGGGTATTCGTATATTAATATATAAATTTCTGCATATTTGCCCATGTCTGTACACCTATAAATTAATTCCTTGTTTTAGTTAGTGTAATTCCATATTTGAGTATCAGCAAATAATAGGTGGATTTTTTTTTATACTTGTGTAATCATGTCGGTTTACACACCAACTCCTGTTGGTTTGATTTTGCTTGCACCTGCTGTGTGTGTAGCGCGCGCGCGTCTGTGCATTTCGTCCAAGTGCACTTGTCCATAAGTCATTGCCTTGAACGTATGCTTGCTGTGCGTGCACCGTCTTTGTTTGTCCACGCGCGTGTGTACTTGTGTGTGCACGCGCGCGCGTACAGAATCTCTGTCTCCCCGGCCGATGTCTGCTTGCTCATCCCCAACGGGTCGCCCGCCGCCCATCTACGAGAGCCGGGAGAGTGCAGAAGTAGTGGCCCGTAGACGGCGGGAGGAGAAGGAGGTGAGTGGGTTGCACCACCGCCATCACCTTTCCCCATCTCACCGCTCTCTTCCATGCACTTAAGCGTCTCTGCAAGAACGCTTCAGCAAATCAAACGCCGAGCACGAAATTAGGGGCTTTGGTGGTGTTTTGAGTGCCTTTTAGTGACTCACAATAGTGGGAAGTGTTTTCCGTTCTTCATGTGTCTGCTGCAGCTGATTACAGCCATTTGGGGAGGAAAAAATATATAAAAGGAGAAAATGTCCCATGGGAATGTAATAACCTGAAGCAGCTGCGTGGTGAATAGTGAAATTGTTGATGCAGGCAATGCTTTTGGGGGCTGTGTGTGTGCTTTTATGTCAATTGCCAGCAACATTACTCTTGTGGCCCAGTCACATCTTACATTTCAATTGCTGGAAGCATGAGAAGCCTAAATTATACTGCTCTGAATATTCATGTAATCAAGCCAGTATTTGAGGTTAGTTGAACAAATGTATTTTAAATTATATCTGAGACCACCATATCAGGCCTGACAAGACGCTTAAGGATGCATCAATTGTGGGAGGCGTGATGTCACGCAGGAGAGAGGAGGAGCGCTTGACATGAAAGAAAAGCTTTTGGAAGCAATTATCAGACTGTTATTAATTAATGATATCCAATGGGCACGATTAATTTAAATGTTCTTAGGATGCATGGTCAGAGCAAAAGTATAAACCTGTGTGCTTTTTTACTGCAAGAAATACATTTATAGGAGGTCTCAAAACGGAGCGTACCTACATTTTTGGTGATGGACGCTGTTTTGGTCCAATGCTGTCTTTTTAATTAGCCTCAAATGAATTTACTCCGGGCCCAGCTGTTAAATTAACGTTTAGGAGTGACCTGAGATGTCAAATCCTTACTAGCATCAAATTGTTAATATGGTCAATAAAAGCATTTGCTATACAGTACAGAATGTTGAAGGTTTTAAGCCGAGTAGGTCATCAGCTAATTCACAGTTTTTTTGGAAATACAAGGAAATTGGTACCGTTGGAGTTTTAACATATCAGATGGCATTGATTTCTGATCTGTCAACTTTTTCAACTGATCATGTTGCATGTAATTTAGAACCAAGCAATTGTTGAAGGCAATGCTCTCTGCTGACAATTCCTTATAGTTATCTCCTGATTAGGGAAAACTGTCTGGCATGTAAGTTTAAAACCTCCGACATTGGCTGAAGTTTTGAGTTGTTGATTGGGAATTCATTGACCAACATCAAAGGATGGTTTATACTCAAATAACTTTGTAAGGTGTATGAAACACATCAATTCATTACTTTTGTCAAATATCTCAAGCAAATCAAAAACCTATGCTCATGGAACCCTTCAACGACTTACTCTAAGGTCATTTTTTCGGCATAGATTTTTTTAAAAATCGTGTTTAAAAAAAAAAGCGTTTTCCAAGAACAGCTTTGTATCTCCATAGGGGGGTAGTAGGTGAGGAAATGGTAATGCTGGCTGGAAGTAAGCTGATATATACGGACCACATTCCAACCCAGATATTTGGTTGCTGGAGAGCCATTCTAAATGTAGCTAGCAGCTATAATAACATAGATGTAGCATGCCATGTGACCGATACCTCTTATTTATATGCTTGAGTGGACATCACTAATTGCAGTCTCATTTTCATTAAATAACACTGAAAAAAGTCTCACATTCATCGTTTCCAGTATGAGGCCAAATGCACATGTATTTTAATGATATTGGCAGAATGTTATTTTTATGGGTTGCAGCATGACCTGATCTAGTGAGCAAGTGGGCATTTGCATTCAAAAAATATTAAGTGAACACATCCCTTATTTGGCAATTATATACCTGCTAATGAAATATTGCACTTTAATGGTTTCATGCAACTAACCGCAGACACTTATTTGATTTTGTAGTTTCCTTGTAAGGGGTAAAAACCTCACACTTGCCTAGTTATGTTCCAGCTACATTTTACTCCCAAAGACGACACTTTAATGCTTTCAAATGTAATGTTTTAAGGAATAAAACGTCTTAAACAGATGAGGATTTGTTCTATTAGTCACTTACGTTCCACATTAGCACTTTGAAGTAAATGAAAATTGTGAAGAGCTCGTGTAGCGCGTTCATGACATTTGACTGATAGCTGTAATGTATAACCTCATGGTAGTCATTGCGACACATTCCGATATTTATTCCAGGTTTACTGGACATGCGGAGCTTGCTACCGGTAGTGGCTGTCTAACTTTGTCCAATGTCTCTCCAGCGCATTCTGGAGGAGCAGCGCAGGATAAGGCGGGAGCAGGAGGAGGCCGACATTGCTTCCAGGCGCCACTCGGGAGTCTTTCTGTCCCACCACCAGTTTATCACCAACGATCGCTTTGGAGACCTCCTCAACATCGATGACTCGTGGAAGAGGGCGTCGTTGGGAGAGGTCTGTCCCAGCTCGCCATCGCCAGCCCAAGTTAGCAATTTTCGTTGAATTTATTTCCTTTTCTCCTTTTTTGCAACGGTTATTTCTGCCACTCAGTGGCTGAGATTGACCTCTTTTCACCTGCGCTATGGATTTATGTATTAAAATAAGCTTCTTTGATTCATTTCTTCACGTGTTTTGCTTGAAACCATATAGTGGCTTCAGTAAACACTGCACTTACCTTACAGTTTGAATGATTGAGTGTGTTGTGAGAATATGCATCTTGCTCTTCACAGTGTAATTTACACAATGTATGCGTGACGTTTACCTTGTTCCTCTCAATGCATGTCACAATTAACATTTGTTAAAAAATCACTTTAGTGCTTTGTAGTCACGTGGAGTGGTAGTTCTCAACATTTCAACTGCACATCAAATAATGTCAATTGGGTGTTTTGAGTGACCCATTCAAACACATACGTGTTTACAGCCTGAGGCGTTCATTACATATAATTTACTCATGTAGGTTTTCACGGCTCGATGCATGATGATTGCTTTCAAAAGCTGCTCTTGCGAGATAACCGCGTCGATCACTCCTCTCCTTCGCGCCGTTTCGCCTTCCACGTTGGAGGAGCACCTGAGGATTCCTCGCGAAGGGGAGCGGAGGAACAATCGACGCGGTTATCCTGAAAGGAACAACTTTTGGAAGCAATCGTCACAAATAATGTAATCACTCAGAATTGCTTGTGTTGAGAACTACTGCATTATTATGTGTGTTGCAGTTATCATGTGCTTTTAATGATCTTTGACAGATTGGTGGCAAATTAATTTAATATGCTTTAATCATGTTCAAAAGTATTGCACATCTGACATCCATTTCCACATTTAATATCACATCATAATATTCATTGGGAAGGAAGTGTGCTGAAAAACGAGGATTGGAAGTCTTGTATTTTTTGTTAGTCGTACTTCTCATGTCATATTTGTCACCAGATATTTAGAGACATTACGTATTGCTTATGCAAATAAACGTTACACAGATATGTACCGTGTGTTCTTTAGGAAACTTGTAAACATTATGGCACAAGTAGTTATGATAAACCCTGTGTGTGGTAGTGTTTACACTGACAAAGCCGCACTTGTCGAATTGTGCTTGGAGCCTCTTTAGATGATCATCCCACCTGTATTGTACTCTGCTAGACCATGACTTGTACCAGTTCCTCATCCTGGAGCATCTAGAATATACAGAAATATATCATAAAGTTATACGTTTAACCTGATGGACATTTACTTATTTCACAAAATGTTACGGGTTTTTTTTTTTAGAAACTATAATTGCAATGTTGTATGATTTCCAACATGTTATAATTTGTTATTACACTGTGATAATTTCTTTGTGAAACTGTGGATTGACATTTGGTTTGCGCTGTCCAGCCCACTAGACAGACTGCAAGAGCGAAATATAACTTCAGAGCTCAATCACAGAAGTAAGTCTATAGTTGTTTATGAATCAGATTTTGTTTACGTTTCTCAATTCTAACTAATGCATTTCTTGTACACTGTGGTTGACCACTCGTACGTTAATGAGACCATAGCAATGGGAGACATGTGCATTAAAGTAATTCTTGAAGCAGCCAAGGGGATAATGGCACCATTCCAGAAACTGCTGAAGTAGTGATTTTAGATTGAGCAGCAATCACTGTATACAAAGAGTCTTCCTCGGTCTAAAAAGTAATTGTGAGCAATAAAGCAAGAATTGCAGACTCTGCCGACCATGCAGATGTTATCAGTAGGTGACCCGCCATACTGGCTTAGGTGACTGGCTGCCAGTTTTTAAACCCTCTTATCGCAGAGTAATTCTCAAAGCAAAGATTGTATCAAACAGGTTTTTCTGCTAAAATATTTAAAGTGGTATGCAGGGGATTATTTTAAAATTGGTATGCGGAAAAAAAATTGGTGTTCTATGTGTTATCTAAGGGTCTTAATAACCGCTGCTCCTCTGTTTGCTGTACCAGGGAGCTGCCCCTCCACAAGGGGGATGTCGTGTACATCAACAGGCAGGTCGACCAGAATTGGTACGAAGGGGAGCATCATGGCAGGGTGGGAATCTTCCCCACAACTTATGTGGAGGTGAGTTCACAATAATGCTTCATACTTTTTCCTTGGCCACATTTGCAAACGAGTTAGTCAAGGTATGTTAATTGCTTCCAAAAGCTGTTCTTTCGGGATAGCTGCGTCGATCACTCCTCCTGTCTCCTTCGCGAAGTTTCGCCTCCCACTTTGGAGGCATCTTCAGGCACTGTGACACAGGGAGAGGAGAAGAGCGATCGACGCGGCTATCCCGAAAGAGCAGCTTTTGGAAGCAATCGTGCATCGAGCCGTGAAAACCGTGTTAGTCAAAATATGTTATCATGCTCGTATGAGCATGGGGTTGTGATTATCTCTGTTTATGATGCTGAGCCAGGAACTGAAATTCAATATTGATATTGGTATAATAAGATGAAATTGATTATCCTTTTAGATACTTTAATAGCTTCACTGGGAGATGATTGAACTGGTGACCTCTGCATTCCAAGTCCGCAGTGCTAACCACTCGACCATGGCGGCAAGTTTATAACACTTCCTCCGTCTCTGCCTACCCAGTGGCATAACTTGGTCAATCAGCAGGTCTCGTGATGAGGCAAAGTGTGGGCACTCTCACCTCTTCCAAGACGTTTGGCCAGTGTGAAAGAGTAGACCCAAATATCCTCAACAGGGCTCCAATGCTCTCTCCATTAGCAGGTATATAATTATGCCAGTAGTTGCACGGGCGATACATTTGCAGGGCTGCACCCTTAGCTTAATTTGTCAATTACGTGTCCAAAATAACAATAATATAATATTTGCATTTCTAAAGCGCCTTTCACCCGAGGGTCACAAAGCGCTGCACAGAGCTATGGAGAAAACGGCATGTCAACGACATCAGAATAGATCAAATAATTAAGTAATGACGATTAATCAATGAAGGACTTAATCTCATCTCATTGTCAGAAAACGCTTAGTCCTATACAGGGTCGCTGTGAGCCGGAGCCTGTCCCGGCAGACACAGGGCACACGGCAGGGATATACCCATCATCGGACGCCAGTCCATCACTGGGCACTGTGGGCAATTTAGTTTGCAAGCCTAATTAACCTATGCAGCAGCATGTTTTTTGGACTGTGGGAGAAAACTGGAGTGCCCGGCGAAAACCCACGTGGACACGGGGAGAGAACTCGCAAACTCCACACAGAAAGGCACCCGAGCCCAGGCTCGAACCTGGCACCTTCTTGCTGTGAGGCAACAGCGCTACCCACTGGGCCACCGTGACAATATAAAAGTAAAATAATTGTTTAAACAAAGAAAGGAAAGAAGTGTATGATGCACGTAGAGTAGAGATGCCCTCATGCAGCAGTGGAGAGAGTATGATGGCGTGGACA